>VDFB02385112.1:0-11658 GCA_007258455.2 Sequoia sempervirens | reverse complement strand
TAACCTCTCTCATTAAATTAATCAAAACCCTTGATTAATTTAATCTCATCTCATATCACATCCTCTAGATAATGCAAGTTGCACATGAAAATAGATTTAATTCATTTATTAAATCTCTATTTTCCTCACAAGGCATCTTTTGGAATATTGTCTCAATTTGAATTCAAAAATTCCAAGTCAACATGTACACATGTACATCCAACAAGGCAATAAATTCATCTTACATGTCCTTTGCTTTGAGCCAAGTGGCATTTATTTCATTTTCCTTTCCCTCTTACATGTCATTTCAACAAATTTTAATTTCAAATATTGGCATTTATTGGCACATTCCCTAAATCTTGCACATCCATCATCCATTCATAGCTTGACAAGTGGCATCATATCATTGGATGAATGTTAGTCACACATTGCTCAAATTTGGACATTCATCCATCTTGAATTTCTATAAATGAAATGCTCATATCCCCATTTGATCATCCACAATCCAAGCAAAGTTACTATGCTCAAATATCTCTTGAATTCCATCTATCATCATTGAATCATAACTAGGTTTTGCAGATTTTTGGCTTGGAGTCTTCATTCTTCATCAACAAAGTGGATCAATCTCTTCAACAGTCGAAGCTTGCATCTTAGGAATTAGGAAAGGGCCAATTTTCACATCAAATTGGCACCAATTCCCCCATGGGATCATGAGTTTGCACATCTAATTAGGATTTGATCTTTATTTTATCATTCTCATTGTGTTCTTTGTTATTTTCTTCCTAGTTTGCATGTTGTAAATGGATTTCATGGGGAATCCTTGTTTTGGCTTGCAATCACTTGTCTAACTTGTTTACTCTTGTTGTTTTGCAGGTACCAAGGTTGGGGTTCGCACAATCATAAAGGAGAAACGCAGTGGGAGTCTTTGAGGTCACTTTGGCCTTGACAAGACCTTGGAACAAGTTCGGAGATTTTATAATTGGCCAAAGTTGCAAGTTGATGTGAGAAGGTATGTGGAAGGCTGCACAATATGTCAAAGGGAAAAGGGAACTTCATCAAATGCAAGACTCTATCATCCACTGCCCATTCCCAATAGGCCTTGGGAGTGTGTAAGTATGGACTTTGTCTTGGGGTTGCCTATAGCCCAAAGAGGTTTTGATAGTATCTTTGTGGTAGTTGATAGATTTAGTAAGATGGTACATTCTCTTCCTTGAAAATGCACCAATGATGCATCTCAAATAGCAGGTCTCTTCTTTAAGGAGGTTTTTAGGATACATGGACTATCTTTAAGCATTGTTTCTGACAGGGATTCTAAATTTATTGGTCACTTTTGGAGGACCTTGTGGAAGAAACTTGGAAAAAATATGTCCTTTAGTTCAGCATACCATCAACAAACGGATGGAAAAATTGAAGTGGTGAATAGATCATTGGGAAACCTTTTAAGATGCCTTACCAAGGAGCATGGATAAGCTTGGGATCTAATTTTACCTCAGGCTGAATTTACATATAATGACTCCATGAATAGGAGCATTGGTAGAAGCACTTTTGAAGTAGTCTATGGCATGCACCCTAGAGGGGTCTATGAACTAAGAGATCTACAAGGAGTTGCTAAGAGAAGTGCTCAAGGTGAGGACTTTGTTGTTACAATTAGGGATATTCATCAACAAGTGAAGGAAACCCTTCAAAAGAATGTTGAGAAGTATAAGGAAAAGGCAGATTTAAAGAAGAGGAATGTCCACCAATGTTGACTCTTAAGGGCACACCGAAGGGAGGAGAGAGACTTCCAAAAGGAAAGTATACCAAACTCAAGGATGAAGAAGATAGACCTTGCAAGGTGGTCCACAAGTTGGCCAAATGCTTAAGAAATAGAGAGTCGCTCCTAGGGTGTTCCTATCTTCAACATTTCTTGACCTTGTATCCTTCAAAGCTTTTGTAGGTGATGGAGATACAACAGCGTTAGCAATGGAGGATGACAATTGGGTGAAGGAACTACCCTCCAGCCAACCTATGACTCTTGAATGCATCCTAGACACCAAGGAGACAAAGAAGACTAGAAGGAAGGTTTACAAGGAATACCTGGTCAAATGGAAAGGTCTACCTGAAGAGGATGCAACATGGATGTCAGAAAATGATATTAAACATGGAACTACTATGGAAGACCTGATCTCTAAGAGGACTTGAGATCTTTTTCTTGTTTAAATTTTGTTTCTGTTTATGGATGGACAAGCTATGGACCATTTCCACTGCTTTTTAGTAGGTCTTCTAGGTTTTTGGTTGAGTTTTTGGTCTTGGTGACCAACTTCTTTGTACAACAAGGTCTCCATCCTCCTTTGTAAGTCTAGTGCATCTTGGAAAAATAAGGAAAAAATATGACTTGTTGTATCTAGACACCTGAGGGGAGTCACCTTACTTTTTGACAAAGTTTTAAATTCCTTTGACACATTTTGGAAGGCTCTTTGTGGTCGAGTTGGTAGAAGTTGCTCACATTGCCTTAACTAGGCAATTAGAAGTCAAAGCATGAGATTAGTTGTTTTCCAACGTCTCTCTTTTCAAAAGATAGTTGCAAGAAGTTGGAGGGAGTTTGTAAGATTTCAAATATTCCTCTCTTGGTCGAGGCAAGGTTGATGTTGATGTTTTGAAGAAGTTTCAATAAGAATTTTGTTGTTTTTCCTATGTTTTTCTAAAGAATTTGTTGATCCTGTACTTGGTACCAACTGTATGTTCATTTTCATGCTCCAAGCCCATAATGGTTGGATAGGTAATTGAATATTATTTCCTTTGGCATTGGATTGGTGAGATTTCATTGAGTATCAAGGGAGATATTCCAATTTCTCTATCAGGTGGTCTGAAAACCCTTAAAATTAGGGTTTTGGGTGGAAAATGTATATTTCTTCCATTCCCACGTAAAATTCCTAAATCTCAGTGGGATGGAAGATATAAGGATGTACTATCATGTCCTCAATTTTTTGGAGAAGGATGGGCTCATTGTTGGAAGTTGTACATGAATTTTGGCTTGACATCTCTATGTGGCAAGCATAATTGACAAGCAAAAAAAGAGAGTTTTTGCTTGATTTTGAAGAATTTGTTTAAGAGGTACTTAGGAATGGTGGAAATAGGTGTGGATAACCTAAAGGAGTCTAGATTTGGACTTTGGGGTGAAGGGGAGAGCCTAGATAGTCAAGACCTATGTGTAGGTCTGTGAATTAGGCCTTTTGGAGTAGCGGTAGAAAGGGCCATTGTGAGTGATGTTTTGGCAGTCAAGAGGAAGGGTTTTGGAACCTTGTAGGGGTTCATCTTAGGGGTCTGAATCCATAGGTTTTGTGTCTTCATAGTCTTCCTTGTGTTTTTTATTCTGACTGTCCTACCGAGCAAGGGTCGCAAGCCTTAAGAGAGAGTGAGATCTAAGTCACCATAGTGATGGGTGTTTGTTGAAACCTAAGTGCTAGAGGGTTGTTAAACCTTGTTTTGACTTAATGAGACATGATCCAATTTTTTTCAATCTTTGTGAGTGGTTTGAGTTGTGAACCCTAGGTGTGTGGGGTTGACCTCTTCAAGAATAGTGGAGTTAAGGACTCCTCATAAGAGTATTTGAGAGAAGCATTCAGTGGAGTGACTTTTCCATTTGTGATTGTGAGTTTTCCTTCCTTTCCACTCTGCGTCATTTCTAAAGCTTATGCAAGATATTTTCATGGTGTATGTGGTGGTGGAAAGAGTATTTAAGGTTTGTAAGTACCTTATGCGATAAACCCTCCTTTGTAGGGCTTGATTTGTGCATAAAATAGAGGTTTTTTGGAATAGTCATTTATGGAGCCTTTATGTCACTAAAAATGTTTGATTCTTCAGTTTTGTGACATGATGAATGACTATTTTCAGTCCTTTGGTATTTTGGTGATAAACTATGAGCACTTTATTTATAATTTAGGCCTAAATTAGTAGCCCTTTCCAGCGAACAATTCAAGAATATGGTAATTTCTTTATGACAAGCTACTAAGAACTTTTGATATGTTATGATGTGTTAAAAAAGGCTCTTGAATGTACATTGGGAATGCAGATATACAAAGTGAATGGAAAGGAATCACCCGATTAAGGGATATGTGACCTACAAGCAAAATGGTGGTAAGACTGTAAAAGTGTGTAATTCTGTAAATACAGAGATTTAAATGTTTATTTTGGCATAGAACCATCAATGTGAAGATATCAAAGGTGTGTGAATGGTTTGGTGAAGCCCTTGAGGTCAAACATGATGATTTGATATGTTGTAGCAATATGTCCCTATGTGGAAATGGTAATTTGACTACATAAGAACTTATGAATTTGATAAATCAGTATTATGTGGATATGAACCAAGTTTGTTTCAGTAAAAAACATGATGTGAGTAAAGTCTTGGAAGTCAAATGAAATGATTAATGTGTAAATGGTTGATTGTAGTATCTTCGTCTTGAGGAACTAGTTGGTAAAAGTGAAAATTTGGTGAGTTGTTTAAGGAATTGAAATATTTAGAGCTCTTTATCAAGTTTTTGCTTTGAATTTAGATAAATTGATGATGACAAAGGTGTGTTAGGATCTTATGGATATAGGTTGTAACATGAAAGATTGGTTTTTGGTTATTTTTCCTAGGTAAAGAAAATTGAGTGGAAGGGTGCCTTGGTGAATGATGAAAGAGTGGATTGTTTAGTGACTCTAATTAGGTTTCTTGTGCACAGATCAATCATTTTTGCTAATAAATAAGATGTTTGAAGCTTGAGGATGATAAGAAGAAGTATTGAAATGAGTTGGCTTGCTGTTGGCTTGTGGTTTGAAAATGAAACAATGTGATTTTTGATGAAAAGAGAAATAAATTTTAGTTGCTTATTCAATTTGATCTTCTCCTAATTCAATTGGGTCAGATGTTGGTGCAAGAGCACCTAGGTCATCAAATACTTTTCAATTTTGCAAAAGGGATGAGTGTTCAAATTTGTATTGATTCAATCACAAAAGGTCATGGAAAAATGATGTAAAGAATGTTCAAGGTCATATGAGGTCTTATTTGAATGCATTTAAAGTTATGGGTAAGTTCTAGGTGGTCAAAGTGGGAAAATGTAAACAATGCAATAATGTAATATTGTTAAAAGTTGTTAAATTGACAAAAACAAGGAAATCAGGCATATTAAGGGTTAAAAGGGGTAGTTTCAACCAATGGAAAGATAGTTATGGAAAAGGAAATATCTTTAAAACGCATGTAAAGGTGAGAAAAAGCAGAAGTTTGTGTTCTTGTAATTAGATTTTGAAATAAAAATTCTCTATTTCTGAGTTTGCAGCATTACTCCATTGTTTTGTTTTCTTGTGTTGGTAATTTAGGAACACACAAAGTTAAATCATAGTGTGAATACATGTAAAGAGGAGTTAGTTTCCAATTTCAAGAGTTGGACTTGGTTCTAATTTTAGGAAACAAAAGAATAAGAGGCAGCTTTCAATGCCCGACAGAGTCCTTTTAGAAGCAAGTTTGAGAGTCCAATAGGGTTTTTCTTCACTACTCCACCAATGTAGGTCAAGTAAATTGGTGGAGTCCTTTTAGAAGCAAGTTTGAGAGTCCAATAGAGGATTTTCCTACACAAAGTGATGCTATAGTCATGCGTCATGAATAAATAAAGCTTGCAGAGGCTTGGAAATGATGTAGAAGGTCTTGGTAGACATAAAAAATCATGTTCCAGGTGGTGGCCAGAGAAATAGAGGTTTGCAAGAGTATTTTTCACATAACCCTCCTTGATTTGTGCTTTTACACCCTATAAACGAGGGTTTATTGGATCAGAACATTTTCATGGTTTTCAATCCCTATAAATAGTGAAATCTTGAGTTATAAGACATGATTGAAGACTTTTTTGAGGTTTTGAGTGATTTGGAATGGTTTTGAAGGGGTCTCCTTTGTAAAACAGGCCTAATCTACTAGCCTTTCTTCAAAGGACAACCTGAAATATGATGATTTTCTTTATGTCAAATGTCTAAGAACTTTGATATGTTGTGATGTGTTGGAAATTGTTTCTAAATGTGCATTGATTTTTTAATAAGCTCTAAGATAGGAATGGTTTGGTTGATTTGTTGCCTTGGTGAATAATGAAAGGATGAATTGTTCAAGTGTCGATATCAGGGTTTATGTTATTTTTATGGTGGTTGATAATGATGTGAATCTAATTGATTAAGTCAAAGTTTTTCTTTAATATGGTTTTTTCTTTGAATGAGTCAATTGGAATACTGATTAGTGGAATGATGAATGATGGCCTATGGATTTGCTAAGAGAATTTGAGTAGATTTTGGTTGAATGAAAAGTAGATTTCTGATGAAATTATATTTTATCTTCTCCTGATTCTATTTGGGATTGAAATCCCTTGAAGAAATGATGTTGATGGTGTTTGTTGGATGCTCTACATCAAATGTACCCTGATGATTGAGTGTTTTGATATGATGCTTTGCATCACTAACTTCCTTGTCTATGCTATTGCTTACTATTATGGATTCATAGATTTTTTCCAAGCATCCATAGTTTGTTGTGTTGGTGCACCTTTGAAAGCACATGCCTCCATGTGAAGTAATTGCATCGTGTTGCTTATGTTGACTTTCTAAACAACTATATTATACAGTTGAAATTTTTTCATCTATCAACATCTAGTTATTAGTTATGGAATTTGAAGTAATGCTTTGAGTTTGAATGATGTGTAATGCAAGCGTAACCAACAATATGAATATAAACTACCACTTAAATCTATTAAAGGTAAATTCATTAAGTTTTAAGTTCTCTTTATTCTATTACACTCCATATGCGGATTTGAGTAAATCCCATTGGCACTAGGAGGTGTTTCCTTGAAACCTCAATATTAGCGTAACAGCATCAAAATCACATATTAAGAAATACCATTCATAAAACAATGCTATTAACATGTAATAAATTTATAATTGTTTATAGTTACATACCCCACTAATAGGTGTACTACAAAAATAAGTAGGTGGAGGACCAGTGTATCCAATCTCAACACTGTGACTCTACAATTTTATTAAAATAATAAAAATAAATTAGTTAATCTTGAATTTTAGAATTGAAATTTAATAAATTAAATTCAATGAACATGCTAACTTTTACCTGATTATCAATGCTATATGCATGATGCAAAATGTCAGTCATCCTCTCCATCCCCGTAGCAGCATACAGATCCTACATAGCAGCCTCCTAAGTGCTGGTGGGGTCATATGAACAAGTCGCCCCGCAAGATTGACACACATGGGTTTGAAGGCCACCACCCAAAGACTCCCATAGATGGCGCTATACAATAGGTCTAGTATGATGGATGCTACTCCAAGTCAAAGTGTTGATCACCTGCAATGTATCTACGTTAGCACTCTCCTTCGCAATGACAGGCATAACAATGTGCTCACGAGGCAGCCTAGCGAGAGGTTGTCTCCCTTGCCGCATAGGATCCGGTTGTGCACTGGACCTATCCTGAGCCGACCCCCCACCTTTCCCCTAGAACTTCCTCATATCAAAATAATTTGGGATTGGGTTCAATACAAACTCACTGTATAGTTTCCTAAGAAAATATTGGGGGACTTCACAATTGTTGCATGGTGGGTAATCAAAGAAAAAGTACCACCTATCATAAAAACAGTTCCTAATCTCTTGGTGGTGGCACCAATGAATAGGAAACCTCTTTGCATTGAGGCTAAGATTTTGATTTGTTCTAGGGTTAGTGAGTAAAGAGCACAAATCACCTTTAGTAATTTTTATATCTTTTATTTGTTTATATGATAGTTTATTTGCATAATATGCCCTAGCTGCCTACCTCCTATCTTGCCATCCCGTTATTTGTTGGGTTATTGAATCTACATTTTTTAACATCTCTTTCATTGAATTTGCTAGTGTCATTATTTCTGTGGTTGAAGCATTTGGATCGTCACTCAATATCTTGATAAGATCCTCAATTTGTTTTTTGTTGTTCTCAATTTCCTCCTCAATTTTTGTTGAGTGCCGAGGGAGGGTGTTAGCGAGTGATTCGAGGGTGGGGAGGTTGATTTTGTTGAGGGATTTTTTTTTTTTTGAGGAGGATTTTCCTGTTCTTCTTGTTGAGGGTTTTGAGGATTTACAGGATCATTTGTATCTCCTACAATTTTTTTTAAAAATCAAATCTAACCTAAAACAAACAAAATCAACTTGAAACTAAGAAATTCAAAACAAATAGCAAACAATACTTACCTCCTGCACCTCTTCATTGTCGCGGCGCCATCTTTACAAAGGAAAAGCAACTATTGTTGATGAATTTTGTAGAATGCCTCCTCCTAGAATGTGAGTGAGAAAATGAGGGTTTTTGGCCGAGGGTAGAGCAGAGAAATAGACAAGAGGAAATGAATAACTTTCGCTTTTTTTTGCTTTGAAAATGACATAACGCGAGCGCGTTATAACACACTCACGTTATGTCATTTTCAATTTTTTTTTGGAGTTGGCCACAAAAGTGTAACCCAACTTCATGCACCCGCCCTAATATTTCAAGTGATTTCTAAACATTCAGCTTTTTCAAGTATAGTTTCGTCATCAATTTTCTAAGTGTTTACAAGATTTGATATCAATCAATAAATTAATTGTTCAAGAAAATATAAATTTATGTATTTCAAAATTCATATGTTTCACATAAAGATAGTGTTTCAATGGTTTACTATTGTTTGATTGAAATCCCAATATAATTCATAAATCATCATGCATGTCAAATATATTCATGAACAAATTTGAACTATTCTTTCAGACTTTTAAATATATCTATATACGTATTTATATATATATATATACTCATAAATAAATATATTCATACATTCAAGAAAATATACTTACTATTAACAGTAATAAATCTCAGACTACACAAGGCATTATTAATCAAATTTTTAGTCAAGAACATCATTCTAAATTCAGATCATATTCTCAGCCAAAAACAAAAGTTATGCATGTCAAGTTCAGATTTTTCATGTAATTTTTCATAAAATTTTGTACATGTTTATATATTTATATATATACGTATGTATATATATATGTGCATATATATATATATACATATATATTTTATATGTGTATATATATATACATAAATAATTATATGTGCATATATATATACATATATAATTATATGTGCATATATATTTATATGTACATATATATATACATATATATAATAATATATATCTTTCTAATTGTATGAAGGTAGCCAGAGGCATATTTCCCAGAATTTGGAGTTTATAAAAAAATCAGAAAGAAATTTAAAGTTTGACAAAGAATGTATTTGAAGTGTCATATACTCCAATGTGAAGAAGGCAAATTTCTGAACATAGTTTTCAGTAGAAAATATAAATATAAGTTTTGAGTTGCTAAGTTTGTAGGGTGAGGGGGGCGTGGCTGCTCTCACATGGGCAGCCCCTGTGGGGAGGGTAGCGCCCTCTCCACAACCCTCCCAATACAGGCTGCAATTTATATCAAATAAAACTTGTATATATATATATATATATAGATATAGATATCTTAAATGTTTATATATATAATTCTACACAGTCATAAGAAAACAGTGAAATTTTATTCAATCTCTGATCTTAGATAGAAAATTATAGTGGGGAGACATTTATAGTTACATATATATATATATATATATATATATATATATAATCTGAAAGTTATCTACATATACTATGAATATATATATATATATATATATGGGGAAGTTATCTACTGTTGTCAAACAGATTGCACCCGAATGCTTGAATATTGAAATTCAGCAATCTGTTGAAACATTGGAACTAATTCCAGGCTGTGGGTATCCTATAAGGAATTAGACCTCCAGATTCTAGGTTGGTTCCTATTTAATTTTCTAGTTAATAACTGAGTGATTTGTTGGAAAAGGGAGAAAGACTAAATCTAAATTTTGAACTATGAAACTTACCTATGGTGATGCACCAAAGAATTCAATATGCGGACTTAACTCACAGAATGATTACTCACTATTTTCATTCACACAACTAGATCTAAAAGCTTAAACACTTGAAAGTTTTAAACAAAGGATTTTAAAGAAACAATCATAGAAGGAAAATATGATTCCCACAACTAGACTATTCGATTATTGATTAGCACAATGTTTAACCAGTGGATTTAAACTTGAATGCATACAAAAATTCATTAAGGAGACAGAAATATTTAAAGGTTCCAAAAACTGCAAACACAATAATCACTTCGATCAATCCTACATGACAATGATGCTTGAAAACTTGAAGGTGAATTCTA
The DNA here is from genome assembly GCA_007258455.2 of Sequoia sempervirens. Taxonomy (NCBI): domain Eukaryota; kingdom Viridiplantae; phylum Streptophyta; class Pinopsida; order Cupressales; family Cupressaceae; genus Sequoia; species Sequoia sempervirens. The sequence continues at coordinate 1,400 of VDFB02385112.1, read as the reverse complement.
AAAAAGATGGTAATGAAAGGAGTCTTTCTACAAAAACACACTAATTGACTTGTAAACCTGTTGTTGTATTAATCTAAAAGTAATGTTGAGTTACAAAATAATTCACTTTTGCAGAGTGCAAAGGAGAAAAATAAGAACCAGAATGAAAAAGATAAACTTTTTCAATAGATACAATGAGAATGAACGCACTTCAAAAGTGCATGAATAAGCAACTAAAATTCAATTTCAATGAGAAAGTGACAATTCCAAAGTGAAATCGGAGCATAAGCAAAAATCACTAAAAATAAGGTTCAAACTCTTGCAAAAATGAGTGAACTCAGTCTCGAACTCACAGTCATAAAGCATGCAACTGATCTGAAGCTCAAACTGAACTAGAAATCCCTGAAAAAGGTGGGCTAAAGTATGCAAAACTATCTCGTTCTTGTCAATTCGCCCATGCACATTGGAACTCCATTTTTGCATATTGCATGAGTAATCTTTAGTCAATAATCTGATATGAAACTGAAGTAAAATGCTAAAAATATCTATGACTTGCATGATTAACTTGTCCTCCAGTTAGCTCTTCTTATATTTGCATGGATTTGAGAAGGTCTTTATTTAATTAAATATTAAAAATAATCATTAAGCGATTATTTTAATATTTAGGTAGCTGATAATATCACTCTTTATTACATGTTTCAATATTAAAGTCAGAATTATATTACTTTTAATATTTAATTGAATATTTGATTTTTTCTAAAAAAAATAAAAAATGCAAGGCATAATATTCCAAAATCAAAGTGTAACTTTGAAGCTGACCTCTAAAACTCACGGGCCTCATGACTTTTAAGTCAAAAACACGGGCATGAAATGATTTTGTTTATTTTTTAGAATGAAATAATCAAAAATATCAATGAAGTCGAATTAGGGTGTGAAATGACTTTGCTCGAACCCTAATCATTTTTTACCATTCTTCACATACTTTTGGGTAACTTCTGGAGTTCTTGTTACGCCACCACCATGTTGGGTAAGTTTGGGCTGATTCCTTCATGAAAAGAGCTTGAATCTTCTGCCAGGAGGTTGAAATCTCCACTTTGACTTGTTGGTAAGTCAGTTTCCCTTCATTTTTTATCATTTCATGGCTCCCACAGACTCAGCTACGCACATATTTCTGACACATTTTTCTGTATTTTTTGCTTCTCTGTGCTTTTATTCTCCGTTATGGCTGAAATGAAAGAGGCTTAATTGCTTGGTGAGAAAGCTTTGAAAGAAGCTATGGCCGACATGGAAGACTCTGTTACAGCTTAGAACTACGGATTTTTGCATTATTTCAACTGATTTTTAGTGCCTGGAAACAAAATGAAGAAGTAAGCCTTTCTTATTTTGTATTCTGACCCTCCATCTGGTAATAATTTTACTAC
>VDFB02385111.1:0-17936 GCA_007258455.2 Sequoia sempervirens | reverse complement strand
GATAGGGACACAAGTTGCTTGGTGTTTTTGTTGTTTGCTTGGATTGCATATCGAGTACTTGTTGTGAAAGTAACCTGATTTGTGTTACATCATTTTGCAGATCAGGGGGTGGGATGAAATTTTTTTGGGGTGTTTGAATCATGGGTTGGGTGGGTGGGTTGTTCGGTGTGTTGTTTGATGGTATCTATATGTTTGTCGAGTGAGGTAGGCTTCTACCTGCTTTTGTATGAACAATGCTTGTTGTTGATCTTGTTGTTGCTGCGCTAAGATTTGTGCTTGTTGTTGCGCTTGTTGTTGTTCCAACAACGCTTATTGTTGTGCTTGTTGTTGTTCCAACAACGCTTGTTGTTGGGCTACCAATTATGTTGCTTCTTGCTACTCTTAATATTGCTTTATTGTTTGCTGATATGCTTGCAATTGCACCGCTTCTATAAGAAGTTGTGCTTGTGCTTGCACTTGCTGTGCTTGATATTGAGCTTGTGCTTGAGCTTGTGCTTGTGCGACTTGTGCTTGTGTTGCTTGTTGTTGCAATAGAGCTTGTGCTTGAGCAGTCTTGTGTGCTTGTAATGCTTGAGCGGCTTGTTGTTGTTATTGTTGCAATAAAGTTGGGGCTTGTGCAGCTTGTTGCATTTGTAGTGCAGCTTGGGTTGCTTGGGTGGCTTGCGCAGCTTGAGTGGCTTGTTGAGTAGCTAGGTATACAAATTTTTGTTTCTGCACTTGTTGGTATCCTCTTTGAAAAGCGGCTTGCAATGCTGCGTTACATTGACTTGATGTGGTGGAAGTTGGTGGTGGTGCGAGTGGTGCTGGATTCAGAAGGGAATTTTTGGTAGTGGTGAATGGTGATGTCGTGTTGATTATTTGATTGGTGGATGGTGTTGTTGGTGTGGTGGTTTGAGTGATGAGTGGCATCGTTGATGTGATTGGCCCTTGAGAGACCATGCTTTGCGATGTTATGGGGGTGTTTGATGTTGTTGCAATTTCTTGTGCATTTATCGCTTGTTGTTGTGATGTCAGCAATAAGTTTTGAGCATTTGGCATAATGCTTTGATTGATGGTTGGGATATTGTTTTGATCGATACTTGGTAGAGGGGGAAGCCCTAAACCAAGGAGTGGTGCAGATGATGATGGCAATGGTGGAAATGGTGGAAATTTAAGGGGTGTTAGTTGTTGTGAAAATGTTGTGGTGCTGAAAATACCCCCAAATCCAAACATATCGCCCTCTTCTTGTGAATTTTTGAGAAGACGTGTTTGAGGTGTTGTGTGAAAGAATGATGTGGATTTATTTTTGTAATTTTTGGTTGAATATTTTTGTTTTTATTAAATTTGTATTGGCCTTAATTGATGTTTATTAAAATGAACGTGTACGGACAACATAATTGGACCTAAACAAAAAAACATTTGACTCTTTTTTTTTTCATTGTGTAGAGAATTGTCTGAAGTTTTATGCCATATGATTTTTTTTTCAAGAAACTTAACCAATAAAAAGTTATTAAAAAACCAAAAAAAAATGATATTTCAAGTTTAAGGACTAGTTTACTTAGAAATTAATTAAAAAATAGAAAAAATAATCCAATCTTAACAAAATTTATATATTTAGAAAGTAGACATTGTATTCTCTAATGGGTTTTAATTTCATAGATTCATTCAGAAAAAAAGTCCATTAGCTATGTTGTCAAAGTTGGACATTCTTCATCAATCTGCCTTAGTTTTTTAGTTGCAGGTCAAAGCCTCAGGGTCAGATTGCCAAGCCTTTCCCAAGCCTAAAACCAAGGCTGGATGTGGTGTGGAAATACATTTTTTAAATAACATGTACACGTTATAGAAACATGTACGCGTTATTCAAATGAAACGCGTACACATTTCATAACGCATACGTGTTGCCCATTGACCTGTTGGGAAAACAAAATGCGTACACATTATGAAACGCGTATGCATTTCTTGAACATAATGCATACACCTTATGAAACGCGTATGCGTTTCTTGAACATAATGTGTATGCATTTTTAGAACGTGTACGCATTTCTAAAATAGTTGTTTTTCCCTAATTTGGAAAATACTGGTAAAACACGATTTTCCTACAACAATTTTTTTCTATAGTATGGTCCGAAAGTGTCATTTTCTATGTTTTTTATTGCAAATTTTTCTTGTGCAGAGTATATTCTATTCAAATTGTTGGAAAAGACAAAGTGTAGATTGAATTTTCTGAAGTGGAATCAAGTGCAAGAACCTTTTACAAGAAGATTTGGAAAAAGTGAATTTTTGGATGTACTCATGATGTTTTTGTACTTTAGATTTTATAGAAAAAATGATCTTCATAGTACATAGTTTAATTTGAATATTTGAAGGAGGTGGCAATTTGAAAATAAGTTTCTTGAATTATTGTTTTTGTCATCAAAGAGTGTTTGGTAACAATGGGTGATAAGCAAAGACAAAAAAAAAGATGTAGAAAGTTAATGACACTCAAAGAAATTCAAGCAAATAAAGATAAGGAGGCAAAAAGACAAAGGGAAAGGAGAGAAATGATTTTTCAAATGAAAGATTTGGAAGCATCTAGTTCCAATAATGTTGAAGACGAAGCCATGAATGATGAAATAAATGTAGATGATACAAATGTGGAGATGGTGAATATGGAAGAAAATGCAATTACGGAGACAAACCCAATTGTGCCTTCAACTTCAACTTTGAATGATATGCAAACAAATTTAGGCATTTCTTCAAATCCACCTCCCAATGATATAGAAAATGCACCTATTCAAACAATCTATATAGGTATGTGTTCAAACCCAAGTTTTCATAATATTGATATTGCTTGTTTAGATGAAGCTGGATACACCATTGATGAGATCAATAGTATTAGGGTTGAAACAATGCAAAAACAAGAAAATGATAAAATTATATCTTTTGAGAATGTAAATGAGAATGAAATCCCTAATATTGATGAAAATGAGTATGAAATCCCTTTTACATTTGAAAATGAAAATGAAACCCCTTGTGTGAATGAAAATGAAACTCCATCTATGGATGAAGGTGAAAATGTTTTATTTACAATTGAAACAGATGTGCTAGATAACCTTCGTGGTAAATTTTCTTCAAGACAAATTAGAAATTATGGAAATAAAATATATAAAATGTTTTTTTATAGAAAGAAATTAGGATTTTAATGTCAACTCATGGTGCAATTGATGAGAATGTTGAAAAAAAGAAAAGTGATGAAAAAATTAGGTTTTTTTGTAAAACCAAAAAAGAAAGATGATTCAGTAGAACAAGTCATATCTAGTGTTGCTAATGCTATTGATGTTATTGGTAAGAAAATTTGATCAAAAGATAAGAATGTGGCTCGTCGTGCAATAACAACTATTCTAGTTGATAAAGTAGCTTCAAATAAATTTTTTTTTAGCAAGATTAGTAAATGTATAAACTTAAATCCTAGAACTTTGATAAGAGCTGCTAAAAGAAGAGAAAGTATTGAAAATGATCCTATTAATCAATGTTGGAGTTTTAGTGGTAGACTCCCAAGATTAGACATGGAGTAACTAATGAAAGTAAAATCTTTAAATTTAAGAAATTTTGGCATGATAATACAAAGGTATCACCCTGACATTAGAGATATTAATCTTAAAATTAAAAGGGTGGGTTCCAAAGGTAGAGTGAACCTCATCCAAGCATCTCTTGGAGGGTATGACTCAAAACTGAATTATATAAAAAAATTGTAATAGCTTTCAATCTTGCTACATTGAATATTAGCATAAGTCAAAGATCATTCGAAAAGTGTAAACCTTTTTATGTTAGAAATAATAAGCAACGAATCTCTTGTTGTTGTAAGACTCATGTACAATTTCATTATTATTATGATATATTTCGATATATATGATGAACTTTGCATGCTAAACAAATTATGCAGGACATTTGTGGTATTAATATGCCACCTGAAAGAATCAAAGATTTTATAGCAGGTTTTTTTTGTAATCCCTCTTTAAATGGAAAGTCATTTTTTTTAAAAGCATGCATTTTTGGAGAATGCAATAGATGTGGTAATTTTTCATTATTAAGAGAATGTATGCATGAAAGTAGTTTAGATGAATTTGGAAAACAATTAGTGGATGTAAAAAAAATTAAAAATATTGAGTATTCTTTAAAAGATGGTAAAATTGGAAGATGTGTTGAGCTAATTGTGGAAAAAGTTAGTGTGCATGCTTTTATTACTGAATTTAAAGATAAGTTTGTACCTAAATATGTTCAACACTCTCAGAATGCTCATTGGCTTGATAATCAATTTTGTTTATGTAAAAACACATTCCCAATTGGAACTATATTGTCAATTGTTGATTTTTGCTTTGAGAGAATTATATAAGAGAGGGAATTCATTAGCGTGTTATGATTCAATGCAAGTATATTTGTTCCTTGTTTATGAGCATGCTAAAGAATGGTATAGAAGATAATAGCCAAATTTTTTTGAGAGAGTACCATTTTTTATGTAAGTGATGTCCGATTACATTCATTTGAGTTTGTACAATGTTGTTTTGATATATTTTATAAAAAATTAAAAGAGAGAGGAATTCAAATGTTAGAACATCTAATATGGTCAGATAATTGCACGGGTCAATTCAAAAATGCTAGAATGTTTTATTGGTTATGTAGATTTCATAAGGAAAATAATATCCAACACATATGGATTTTTTTTTAAGTTGGTCATGGTAAGGGAGAATAGGATGGAGTAGGTACATGTGTGAAAAGAGCTCTTGCTAAGAAACAACTAAAATTTGAGGATGCTATGAAATTTAGAGATGCATGTGAAATTGTAGATTGGTGCAATACCAAATTATCTACAAGAACAAGTGAGAGCTCAATAATTCAACGCTTCTTTTAGTTAGTTGAAGAAAATGATATTTTTTCTCAACAAGATTGTGAAACAATTAATGGATCTACAAAATGGCATTCGTTTAAGAGTTCAAATGCAAACACATGGACAATATGGAAAAGGGAGTTGGCATGTTTTGTCAATTTTGTATTGCAGGTGATTGGGAGGCATGTGAAAATACAGAATGGGTCGAGCAATGGCAACAAAAATCCTTAATGCCTGCATCGACAAATGTTCAACATGGAGCGATAATTGAAGATAATCGAAGTGTTACTTAGTAGATGATTATGTTGTATTCCAGATCTTGTACAGAGGTATTTAGTGAGTTGGCAAATTTTGTATGTATGCGTAATGTGGCTTATATGTGAGTTATTATAAAGTCACTCTTTATTGTATTTATTTTGCAGGACATGTGTAATGCACTATTGTTGCACCTCAAGGGAATGAAAAATGAATGATACTAGTTGGCTAGATGTGTTGAGAGAAAACATAGGTTGGTACATACTAGAGTGGATGATGACAACTTTGAGTATCCAACTGGTTTAGTGGTTGTTGTTGGCACCTGGCTTCAAAAATATTTGATGAGAAAGAATGGCTTGCCTGCATTTGAAGATTATGAAAGACACAAGAAGATTATGCATTATTCACATTTGATTTTGGCAACCAATATAAAACTAGTTAGATATCAAGGGAGGCATGCTAATAAAGTTTTATGGACACTTTCAATGGATGATCATGAGACAATCATAGATGCATTACAAAAAAGAGAGGATGCAGATGGTACAATAGAGTAAATAAATATTGGTAAGTATATCTAGTTGTATATATATTTAATTGATATATATATATTATATATATATATATTTGTCTTTAATCATTTCCTAATTAAAGTTTTATATCATTTTTTGCTTTAGGTCTCCCAAAAGTAGATGCTTTACAAAAAGGAGAGGAGATGCACATATATTACGATGGAATTCGAATCTAGAGATAGGTAACTATATAAAGTTCTAGATATATTTAATTGATACTTTATAATTGATTTCATATCCCCTTAATCCTTTCTCTTAAAACCCCTTAAGTCATCCTCTTATGTACCATTAATCCATCCTCTTGCATCCCCTTAAGTCATTCTATCAACTACCATTAATCCATCCTCTTAGGACCCCATAATCCATATCCTCTTAAATCTCCTTAATCCACAATCTTGCATCCCTTAATTCACTCTCATAATTCCCCTTAAGCCATCCTCTTAGGGCCTATTAAGCCATATCGTAAGGTTCATGACATGCATCCCCTTAATCCACCCTCTTCCATCCCCTTAATCCACCCTCTTCCATCCCCTTAATCCACTCTTACATCCCTTCAAGTCATTCTATCAACTCCCCTTAATACAACCTCTTACATCCCTTCAAGTCATTCTATCAACTCCCCTTAATCCACCCTCTTACATCCCTTCAAGTCATTCTATCAACTCCCCTTAATCCACCCTCTTGCATCCCCTTAATCCACTCTCTTACATCACTTGAAGTCATTTTATCAACTCCCCTTAATCCACCCTCTTACATCCCTTCAAGTCATTCTATCAACTCCCCTTAATCCACCCTCTTACATCCCTTCAACTCATTCTATCAACTCCCCTTAATCCACCCTCTTACATCCCCTTAATCCACCCTCTTGTATCCCTTCAAGTCATTCTATCAACTCCCCTTAATCCACCCTCTTACATCCCTTCAACTCATTCTATCAACTCCCCTCAATCCACCCTCTTACATTCCTTCAATTCATTCTATCAACTCCCCTTAATCCACCCTCTTGCATCCCCTTAATCCTCTTACATCTCCTTAATCCTCTTAGGACCCGTTAAGCCATATCCTAGGGTTCATGAGATGCATCCTCTTAACTCCCCTTAAGGAATTCTCTTAAGACCCCCCTTAAGCTATATATCCTCTTAGGTCCCCTTAATCCATCCTATGGCTAACACCATTTGAATTTGTATGGAATTTACTATATACGGTTCTTTTCTTGCATGAATTTTTTATTTAAATTGTATTTACATGCACATATATGTTTCATCATGTTATATAGTTGTATTAAACATCTTGATGTACATTATATATGTTTTTCCAATGTCACTTTTTAAATATCTTGTTCCAATTTTATAGATTATACATGTTTCATGTCTTCTATTTACCACATTTTATATAATTATTTAATTGTATAGATTATACATTTTATACATACAAGGATATAGTTTTTTGTTTATTGATTCAAATATTTGTTATGTAATTGGAAAATAGTTAAAATTGCTTGCCCTTAATTTATTATGAATATGATTTAAGAAACTATTTAAGGAATGTTTTAATTTGTCACCTAACCATGTGATAAAATATATATATGAAATTTGATTCTAGATAAGAATTTATATAGTGCATGTATTACTTGAAAATTAGATAAAATATAAATATAGATATGTATGAATGCATATAATCATGAAAATGAACATAACACGATCTCATAATTGACTACATATATAATCATCATATTAAAGTCAACTGATATAAATAAACACACATATGATAATAACATGTTCAAAATAAAACTAGGGATCTAGATAGTTCATAAAATTTATATGTCAAGTCCAACACATATATTGAAATAAAACTAGAGATCTGTAGTCCATAAAATATAAAACCATCTAACTTTTAGGCTGATCAGTCATATCAAGTCTCCTGTTTGTTCCATGTCGACTAGATGTACCCGCATCATGCTATAAAAGAGTACAAGAAACTTGAAATTAGATTTAAATTTATTTCAAAATTTTGATATAATTAAACATATTTAAAATTGAAAATATAAACTTTTAGATAAAAAAAAAACTAATTAAATATTGAGTAAATATAGTAAAAATGATTTCTAGTATGCATAAATTACCATATGGTCATGTGAATCAACTGGCACATTTTCTTCAATGGGTAGCATAACTATCTATTGAGAAGATGCAAATTCCTGATCTACTATATCTTGCATATTCATATAAAGCAAACAATATGTGAAAACCTTGAATATATATATATATATATATATATATATATATATATATATATATATATATATATATATATATAAAATGTTCGTAAAAAATGTATAGGAGATTTAAAGTAAAGTTTACAACCTCGAATGATATGACCTCATGATCACGCACCTGAGATTTCCCATGAATAGATGTCAATGATGTCTCAGGTGTGCGGCCTGCCATGGTTATCTCATCAAATCCCTACATATAGATGTACAATAGTTCATATAGATCATTCACACATGTGTATGTAAATGAAAAAATTAAATTAGATCTATGATGTGTATTTAATTTAAACTTAACAAACTTTTGAAAGCACACACCTGAGCTGATGATGTCTCAGGAGCACTCACCATTGTAACTTGTGGTTGGTCAATACTAGGGATAGTATGACCTCCCTGCATCTAGATATAATATATCAATTCACACATGTGTACAAATTCAAATTAAATTATATATATATATATATATATCCACACAAATTATTTAGTATATTTTGGTTCAAGTACTTGTCCAAAAGGTGAGCCCAAATCTATAGCACTCGACATATACACACAATGATCATATTGAGTTTCAGGAATCATGTCATCATGTGTCTACACCAAACACAAACTTATTGAATTAATATTATATTATATATATAGTTTGATGTTATTATTTACATGAATTTTTTACATTTCAAACTTGAATTAAATTTAAGTTCAAAAGATGAACATACCTGTGTAGAACGATCCTCAGAATATAGTAAATTTAGGTATGACCCGTCCCAGATGCATGTGCCTCACCTAAAGTGGATGTATGAGTATCCCTATAGCCTGAGCCTCCATGCTCTCTATTGGCCACTTCAGTGGCCGCATGTGTAGTCTGTTGAGTGAGATGTCTTGAAAGTGAACTCAATGCTCCTAATGTTGATAACATGGTTTGTTGTTGAAATGCAGTAGGAACAACAAGAGAAGGAGGAGGAACAATAGGAGCAACTAGAGCACGTCGCTGAGGATCGACACATGCTCCTAGTCTATGTTGGGGTATGCCACACCCAACTCCCTGAAATGACCTCATATCAAAATAGTTGGGTTTTTTACCCAACTCAAACTCAACCCATAACTTTCTCAAAAATTATAAGGGCACCTCACTGTTTCCATGTGGTGGAGTATCAAACACCATCCACCATCTCTCCCAAAAATGAGCAGCTATCTGCGGGTGCCTACATAAAATTAAAATTCATTTTTTTGTGGGTGGTATTGGTTGGTTTGTTTGGGGGTTCACAAAATATTGGCATATGGCTTGTTTAGTAATTTTTAGGTCATTGATTTCTTTATATGACAATCCATCCGCATAGAATTGTCTCATATCTTCTCTCCATCGATGGAACCTATCTAGGTCCACATCGATAGATCGAACATAATCGACAACAATTTGCATCGTAGATGCAAACCGTGCGAGATGTGGAGGGACTCTAGTCTCATTTTTTTATGAGATCTATATTTCCTTGAATGACAATCAAGTTTGCTCGAATATTCTCTCTTAGTTGATCTTGGTCAACTAGAGGAGGGGGTGGGGGGTTAGGCGGTGGAGAATGTGGAGGTGTGCTAGGGTTTTTTTCATGTGGTGGACTAGGATGTGCGTTGGGATCTATAGGGATTTCTTGATCAGGCATGAAATCCTCTAAATTAAATAGTGGATCCATCTGAGCAGTAATATGGAAACTGCATGTTAAACAATTAAAAAATATATATCAACAAACTAATTAAATAATGCACACAATTTGAAAGTTATTTAAAAATCACATTGAACATGCACAAATTCAAAATATATTTCATTTGAAGACCATTCAATTTATAACATTAAAAAATCCATAACATTAAAAAATCATATAACATGTACACACATTAAATTGAGTCCAGTGTGGGGTTGTTAATATGAAGGGTACAAATGAAATTATGGGGTTTTATTAAAATTTATTTAATCTCATTCATTATTTTGAAATAATAATAAAGATAAGAATGAAAAATTAATAGAAGACATTGAAAGGGACACATAGATATATATATGCTAGTGACCTAATTGCAATGTACAAAATATATAAAAAAGATGAGTCAAGCTCTATTCACCAAATTTTGAGAACTTATTTGATCCCCTTAAGAAATGTCAAATTCCCCCCTAAGACATCGATTTACGATTTAGGGCGATAGGATGGCTTTTAAGGGGATCTATGTGTAGTAAGGTCCTAGGAAAAAATGGTCCATGGCTTAAAGGAATAAAATTTGGTGGAGTTGCCTAAGGCAACCAAATTTCATTTTAAGGTCCTACAACAAAATGAATAGATGTATTAGTCAAGTATGACATATAATTTAATTGAATCCAATGACATAAATTGATTTATCTAAATTTTCAAATTTCATGATAAGAGACACAAGTTCTCTATAGTGGGACAAAGTAGTTAAGAATAAATTATAAGTTTAACACTAACATTAAAATTTATAATCTCATTCATTGTTTTCAAAGAATACTAAAGATAAGAATGAAAATTTAATAGAATACATTTAAAGGGACACATAGATATATGCTAGTGACCTAATTGCAATGTACAAAAAAAACAAAGATGAGCTTCAACTCTATTCACCAAATTTTGAGAGATTCTTTGATCCCCTTAAGAAATGTCATTATTAGGACCCCTTAAGACATAAATTTACGATTTAGGGTGATAGGATGGCTTAAGGGGATCTATGTCTAGTAAGGACCTAGGACAAAATGTTCCATGGCTTAAGGGAATAAAATTTTGTGGAGTTGCCTAAGGAAACCAAATTTCATTTTAAGGTCCTACAACAAAATGAATTCTTTTAGGGTTTAGGGTTTAGATTTCAATTATAACTAAGTTACATAAGTTACGATGGATTTTGCAACAATTAGGAATTTTAGATTTCAATTATATATAACTAAGTTGTTGAGTTACGATGGATTTTGAACCTATTTGGACCTCTACGCACTCTTAGATGATTTAAAAAGGGAGAGGGGATCTAAAGTGATTTAGACCCAATTTTTTTGTAATCATATATTTTTTGAAACTTTTCTATGGCATAGACTCTTCCTTCATATTTATATAAATTCTAGACACATGGGTTTTCAAAAAAGAACCTAACTGCCACTGAGTGAGGAATCAATTGATCAATGAACAATAAATTTAAATAAATCCTAGGAAAATAAACCTTGGTTGCACTAATTTCTACTTTACTTAATCATCATTCATCAAGTCACCAAAAAGTGCAATTTGAATTTTCCATTGAAATGTTCATTAAGCAAGTTATCTCTTTTGATACAGTTTATAGAGAAAGAACAACATTTAGTTTTCCTAATCTAGAACAATGCCACCTACACATGAGAGTTAAAAAGGAATGATTAAACACACAACCTATAGATCTTATGAATAATATCCTATAAATTAAGGTTTGAATATGATCATAATGCATCCTTACATTTAATTCACAAAGGATCTTGAATCCAAATAAGATTTGGGTAGAAATCATTCATGCTTCATATTTTAATTTTTATTTGATTTAATAACATTTATACAACTTGTCTAGCTCTATCCATATTGCACATAGTCTAGATCAACAAGTATGACTTGCATTTCTATGTTTTTTTAATAAATTTTTACAAGTAAATGAGAAACCCTACTACCTAAACTTAGTGCTTTGAATAAAATACATGTGACATTCTAGGAATATCTTCAATATATCAACAATTAGGAATAAATTAGATTTCAATTATAACTAAGTTGTTGTTTTACTTATGACTTTGGCAACAATTAGGGTTCTGGATTTAACGAGTATAACCAAGTTAAGTGGGTTACTTATGACTTTGTCTTCACTCATTTGGACTCTCTACTACTAACTCTTGGACAGATGTAAAAGGAAGAGGGATCAAAGCAATGAACGTTCTTTTGTAACTACATATTTTTGAACTTTTCTGGGTATAGACTCTCCTTCATTTATATAAATCTCAGACAATGGGGTTTCTCCAAAAAAGAACCTAACTTCACTAATTAAGTGAGGAATCAATTGATCAATTCAATAAACTTAAATAAACTTAGAAAATAAACCTTTGGTTATAGAAGTCACTTGCATTTACAAATCATCATATATCAAGTTTCTCAAAAAAGTAATTTGAATTTTCCATTGAAATGATCATGCTACAAGTTATCATTGATACACTAGTTTAGAGAAAGCAACATCTGAAGCCTTCCTAATCTAGAACAATCAAATTTTCACCTGGCTACAGAGTTAAAATAGGAATGATTAATGCAACCCATAGATCTTGCGAATAAATATCCCAAATTCATAATGGAATATGATCACAATGTCCTTATTATTTAATTCAATAAAGGATCTCATCCTGTGATCGCAGAAACTATCGAAGCTTCACATTTTAATATTTATTTGATTTAATAACATTTATGTGTCTAGCTCTATCCATATTGCACATAGTCCAGATTAACAAGTATGACTTGTATTTCTATGTTTTTTTAAGAGAATACATCATACACTATATAAGCTTTAATATAACATTGATATAGAGTGATTACATGTTCATATCAACTAGCATCATGATATATACATTTATTAAATCAAGCACATAATTTCGCATGAGGTACATTATTTTACTCCACTAGTACACTTTCTCAAGTTAAATTATACAATCATGAAGTTTTCTGAGATAAAATTAGCTATCAAATTTATATTATGTGAATATATATTATAATTAAATCAATAATTTGTTGGTTAAAATATATATATCTATGCATCGATTATTTGTACCTCCTTTATTAGTCAATTTTATGAATTTCATTGGTAGTTGCATGGATCACCAATGACATACCAAAGTGTACAGGTAGAACCTATGGACTATAAATTGTGATCCCTAATTTAGGGTTTTACGTAACTTACGTTTTAGGGTAAATAGTCTATTTTAGGTTTACGTTTTAGGGTAAATGGGGTTTTAGGTTTATGTTTTAGGGTTTAGGACCAAGGATTAACCTGTGTAAATTAGTTTTTAGAGACCTATGTAAATTTTGTAACCTAGGGTTTTGATTTCTAAGTTAAATGTGTCCAATTTAGGTTTATTTTTTATGGTTTTCAATTTACAATTTAACGTTATTTGTTTCGTTTATGTTTTTGATTTTTTAAATGCAATTAAAAACTATAAAAAATTGAACTAAAACACACTAAAGAAACAAAAACTAAATATTAATTACAAAGAAAAAAAACAAGATACAAATAAAAAAAAGGCAGAATTCAACCAACCTGGAGGTCACTGAGGTCGGGTGTGTTGACGGGAGGAGGTGGCAGTCAAAATTTTCACCAAGGATGAGCTTCAAAACGCGTACACAATCAAGAACCTCTCCTATCTGGCACAAATTGAAACAGTGAGTGAAAATGAAATGCAGTACCTATTTTTAAAATAAATACTTTCAAAACACGACGGTTTGTTTAAACGATACGCTTCCGGGTTCGTGATAATTTGTGGCTGAGTGCATACGCTGCCCGACTGCTCTAGTAATGATCCGTACGCGCACACGCTTCCGCGATAATGCGATGCTATTGTTTCAAACTTTTTTAGCCCACTGTACTCAACTTCTTGCTTTCACCCTTAATTTGAAACCTTTCATATTATATTGCTTGTAGAATTATAGAATTGGTAATTAAAATTTATTTACCACATTTAAATCAAGTTATCTATTTCCATCCACATAATTAAGATGAACTTATGAAATATTTATCAATCACAATATCTTTTTATCAATTTGTAGTTATAAGAAAGCCTTAATTATTTGACAATAAAAAAAAGTTTTCATTATGGATACATATGGCCCCAAATAATCAAACATGTATGCCTATATCTTGGGAATTATAATTAGACCTTTCTTCACTAAAAGTCATGGGAAGTATCCCTCTTATCCTCCAAGTAATTTTTTTTAATTTGAATAATTAAACTATGCACCAAATCAAATAATCTAATATGAGAAAATGAAAATGGTGTCATATAATGATCTCCAATTTTTTAATTTCCCTTCAAATGTTATCACAAGCTCTAGAATGTCAATTGATCTTTATCTATATGTGAAACAATTTTTTACCAATGACCATGTGCTAATTTCATCTTCATAAAAGATTATTACCATAACAATGTTTAGTGAAATACTATTTGTAACTTCAAAAACCTACCAAAATAATTGAAAATACACATTGAAATTATGAATGTATTTTTGGGTGATGCAATATTACATTATCCCTTTGATGTTATAACATCACATTGTCATATCATTATTATATTAATTATATTTAATTCCTATATTGATTCTATGTTGTGGGGCATCATACCATCCCTCTTATCACATTGGATCTTTATTGTCATATCTTACATGTCTTATTGATATTTTCTATTGTCATATGATCCATACCCTTGACCACCTTTATTTTGGTCCATTTCCCTTAATCAAATTTAGTTTATAGTTATTGATCCATCCACGGGTTTTTTTGGCCATTGAGGTCCATATTACCATTATGTTATCTATACCAGGGACAAATATCTTTTATCGATAAATACATAATCCTTATGCACTTATATTTTGTTATATATCAATATTTATTTCATAATGCATTATTATTTCTCTTATGATATATTATAATATGCTCACATAATTCTTAGTGATTACATTTCTTATAATCTTCTTAAACCAATTGCACCCTTTGGAGGCAATCAATTTAAGGGGGGTCATATATAATAAATAATGTTCTCATTTCATATTTGAGTTTTCTTATCAGTCAAAATATACTCATGGAATGTTTTTTCCTCTATTTTATAGGCATTCATGGGAGAAAACACAAAGAAGGCACACCCAAATGGTCACATCTTGTAGGATTTATTAGTTTATATGGATCTAATAGACTCTATGTGTCATATTCTTTGAGTGCATAAATATTTAATTTATTGTAAATTCATGTTTGCGAGTTCTAAATACTTTAATATGCATTATCATTTAGTATTCACATGCACCTTGAAGTGGAGTAAAAAAATAAAGGTGCAATTAGCATCCCTATATTATTTCTCTCTAGTTTTGTGCCTGGTTTAACGAAATGAATTAACACATGTACATGATAACAAATAGTACAATTTTGTATGAAGTTAGGCCCATTTGCCTAGTTCACAAAACTATGATTATTGACTTATCTTATTCCTATAGGAACATATCTGATACATATACCTTATCTATCTAAATTCCATATTATTTTTTATCTATTTTTTGCTTATTTTGAGGAAATGGCTTAACACATGTACATGATGAAAGTGGTGCAATCTTATGCAAATTAAAGTCCATTTACACAACTCTATTTATGAATAATATTATGATTATTTAATTATATTATTCCTATTTTCACATGTCTCTATACATGGAGGTTATTTATTTGAATGCCAGACTTAGACTAATCTATAGATAAAATTTTATGATCCAATTTTTCTATGATCTCAAGTTATATTTTAAATCATAGGGTCATCCTCATAAGAGAGAATTTGAGTTTCCCTTTAAATCAAATTCATATTTTGGCTAATTATCCCCCTTTACCTTTCTCATTCGAGATTGAGTATACATATAATTGTGTGGATCAATGCCATGTGCTAATATAAATATAAATTCATTTGTGTTCATTCTAATAATAAAAAATGAAGGAATAATTTCTTATTGTAGAAGAGAAATGAATAGTGACACATTTGTAGTTGGTTCTTAAGAAGTAACAAGTTTCATTCTAGGTCTTGTCTAATATCTTTGATCTTGTTGCTATTAAAGGGGTTGATTAATATGAATTTCCCTTGCATCTTCAATTGAACAAAAAATGAGCAATGCTATTTCTAAATACTAATATTGTATAGATTTTGAACAGATAAACACCAATCTATTAGATTACAAATAAGATATAGTTCACAAGGAATTAGAGGTCAAGTCCACTAATAAAAGTCATATTCATGGTCACAATTATATATCCGATTGACAAAGTTGACTCAAAGTAATGCAAAAAATAATATTCTCATTTTGATCCATATGCCTAGAACTATCAAGTGAATCTTCTAGTCTTGACATGTACCCTAATTTTAGTCTTATCTAATTAGCACTCACTCTTTGATCACAAAGTTTAGCAATCCTATCCCCATTAATTTTTGTTTATAGTAAATTATATAATCATCAATTATGTCTATTTTTAATTAATTTAGGATGATTATGCTTATGTGTATGCATTCTATTGGATGAACCTAAACTAATCCCAAATGATTTCATTATACCACTTTTCAATAATAATTATAAAAATATATTTAAATTATCAAAATAAGAGATAATTATTTCTTTATTTGTGTTAGCATGATAAAAGCGATACAATTGATGGGTCGCTCTCAAAAAATATTGCTCTTGAGAAAACCCATGACACTCCTTTCTTTTTCTATGATGGCTAATACAAATTTCCACCATAACAATCATGCTTAGATAGGCCTAACTATTGTGGAGATAAATGTGATGAAATCCATTGAAAGAATGGTTTGTTAGAAGTAAAGGCTTTGAGCACCTCCCTTGACATTCACTTAGCCATTCCTTTTGGTTCTAGGGAATATGTCAAGGATTGGAATGCTAATGGGTCCTATGCTTTCCCTCATAATAATCTATCTATGATGGTTTATTTTGTGGTATTTTTGGTTGAATATGTGGGCACTCATGAGGAGACTATAAACCCATCCCTGGTAATTCTTTGCCAAATAAATCATTTGTTGCTATAGTAGGTAAGGGAGTAGTGGATTTGGGATCTAAGGAGTTAGTTTTAAACAAAAGGGGATTGCAAGATAAGTCTAGGGAGAGCTTAAAACTACTCATGTTCTCTTCTTCAATCCTTGTTTCAGTATTTTGGTGAGGAAGTTTTACAAGGAGATGGATCCTTCTTTAAAAAACTTGTTCTACCACTTAAATCACTTGTGGCTTATTATTTTGAAGATATACAATTGGATTTCTAATAGCTAGTAGCTTCACATGGAGAGTCATCTAGCACTTTTCCTTTGTACACTAGATATTTTATTATAGTGTTTGAATCAATCAAAGATATAAATTTTATTCTTAATGATTGGATTTGGTGTTGGTTATTTGAAAATGGTTAAATATTTCAAATTGAAAAGGTTTTAAAACTGGATACAAAGAATACCTTGCTACATTTTGCATCTATTGAGAATAGATCCAATAAGGCCCCCTTGGTAGAAGAACATATTCCCTTCAATGCCTTTAACTCATGTAGCATAGCCCACTATTCAACCATCAATCCCTTTAATCCAATGTATGAAGTAGTTGATTTTGAAGTTAAAGCAACCAAAATTGAATCTCTTAAAAGAATTGGATTGAACTCTAATATCTAGTTAAAATTTTAAAAAATGCATGAAAGATACTTCTTATATACTTAACTTTAAAAGATTTGAAAGTAAAAAGAAATTTATATTTCCCAAATTCATAAAATAATCTTCTTCTCATTAATAAAACATTAATTTATTGTCAATACTCAAAAATATCTATTTCATACACATCTATTTGAATATATATATAGTGGGCCTTACCCACAGCTCATCAATCAAAAAATAAAAGTGATAGAACTATATACATTATAAAGAGACAATTCTAGAAACCACCTCACTCAAAACTTACTTTGACAAGCATAAATAAACTGTTGAGATAAGTCTGTCATATTTCATAAAAGATATAATATAAAGTAATTATCTTGCACTTGTCTGCAACATATTATTAAATTGCCACTGTATGAATCCTCTCTCTCTAGTTATCATTCTCCAACATTAAGGACAAAAGCATTGAAAATTCTAAAGTTTTATCACTTATGAGGGCGACATTGAAAAGCCATTAAATATTTGAGAGCTGTAATGTTTCTGAGTATTCATGATATGACTGAACGTACGGGTACTTTGAAT
>VDFB02385110.1:0-32612 GCA_007258455.2 Sequoia sempervirens | reverse complement strand
TTGGTCTCTTTGAAGGTGACCCCAACAGTCAAATATATGCTAATCTGAAGCGTGAAGATGTATGTTCTGATGAGCATCGTCACCTAGCACTAGAAGCTGCTAGACAAGGGATAGTGCTTTTGAAGAACAGGGGCAATACTTTGCCATTACTGAAGTCAAAAGTGGCCTCTCTAGCACTAATAGGACCTAATGCAAATGCATTAAATGCATCACTTGGAGATTATGCAGGTGTGTTACAGAATTTCGTATTTGCCATTGAGGTTTTTATTCTAGCAGGTTTTTAAATTTTTTCTGGTAAGCCTCAGGGCTCAGACGCTGGCTCTTGCTTAGTAGGACATGTGATTTTGAAGCTCACCTGGGAATACATTTTCTAGGGCCATGCAATTAATATTCATTCCAGACAGGAGACCTTTGGATTGCATCCAATTAGTAAGAGGAATCACTCCAGCTCTGGGAATTGTAGAAGTCCGCTAGTTTTACCTTGGGGTACCCAGCAAGAGAGTTTTCCATACCAGAATGAATCACACAGTAGTAAAATACACAAGCATCACTTCTATCATAATCTTAGATTCTGAATTATTAATGAGGATGTTTGCCGTTGATCTTGTAGGTACTGCTTGCAAACTCATAACTCCCCTTATAGGCCTTACGAGGTACACCAAGAGAATATCATATTCTCCGGGTTGTGAGTATGTGAATTGTACTTGCACTGATGGATTTGAAGCAGCAGAAAGGATTGCAGCACAAGCTGATGCTGTAATCATGATTATGGGATTGGACCAAACACAAGAAACAGAAGACCATGATCGCATAGATCTTACTCTTCCTGGAGAGCAACAAAAACTAGTCTCTAAAGTTGCAGGGGCTTCTAAAGGACCAGTGATACTTGTCCTCATGTGTGGAGGCCCTGTGGATGTCTCATTTGCAAAAGAAGATCCTCGCATATCTAGTATTTTGTGGATTGGTTATCCAGGAGAAGCTGGTGGCCAAGCACTAGCAGAAGTTGTTTTCGGAGACTACAATCCAGGTTAGGCCGAGTCACCTTTTCTTGAATATCTTCACATTTAGATGGTTGCTTATTCAATTTTACCTCTATGCTCTATGGAGCTCAGAACTAATTAAATAGACATGAGAGGCTTTGGCGAGTTGAAGTCTGTTATTTAGCATATATGATGGGTAGGAGTTGTCCTTACAAGGGGCTATTTAGTGAAACACTTGCTTCACATGACTCTAAATATCCTTTTTTTCCTGGAATCTCTCATCTCTTTATTGTTTTGGAAACCTTTTTATATTATTACTTTTCTTTTACCATTAGAAAAAAATACCATTTATGTACTAACCAAATGGAATGCAAATGATTCTTCTTCCCTTCATGTATGTTTCATCACAGAAATTGATGTTTTAGTTGTGCAAGAAAATTAACTATAAAAGCATTGCAGGTGGCAGGTTGCCTGTTACATGGTACCCTCAAGACTTCACCAAAGTGCCCATGAATATTATGAATATGCGTCCTAATCCTTCTACAGGATACCCAGGCCGAACATATCGATTCTATACAGGGGAAACCGTCTTCAAATTTGGTCATGGACTGAGTTATTCAAAATTTTCTTATAAATTTGAATCATCAAACAAGGATCTTTTTGTCCCCAGGGTTTTTGAGAATCGTGTTCATTCACTTTCAGAGGTGGTTTCAACAGAGAGCAAAGTGGAATCCCCACACATTTATGTTGATGAGTATACAGCTTGCCAAGACCTCAAGTTTACATTGCAGGTATTGGTTTATAACCATGGAAGCATGGATGGAAGTCATGTTATGCTCTTATACTCTAAACCTCCCGCAACTCACAGAGGGGTGCCTCAGAAACAACTGATTGGTTTTACAAGGGTTCATGTGGCATCTGGGAAATCTACGAAAGCTGAGTTTGTTTTGGGTCCATGTGAGCATCTGAGCACTGTTGCAGAGGACGGTAGAAGACTCTTGTCAATTGGACTTCATACGTTGATCATAGGAGATTCTCAACTCACTCTTTCTCTCACAACACACGTTGTCACATGAAATAAGACATTTGGGTGTGTTGTCACATGAAATAAGACATTTGGGTGCACCCTGAGTGGCAATAATTGACCCAAATGTAGCAGGGTTGATTGTTTCTTGTATGGATTATTAAGATATCTCTGGTTATTGATTCCTTTTGAATGCATGTGTAGGGAGCATCATATGTCATTGGGTGCACCCTGAGCGGCAATAATTGACCCAAATTTAGCAGGGTTGAGTGTTTCTTGTATGGATTATTAAGATATCTCCGGTTATTGATTCCTTTTGAATGCATGTGTAGGGAGCATCATATGCCATTGGGTGCACCCTGAGCGGCAATAATTGACCCAAATGTAGCAGGGTTGAGTGTTTCTTGTATGGATTATTAAGATATCTCCGGTTATTGATTCCTTTTGAATGCATGTGTAGGGAGCATCATATGCCATTGGGTGCACCCTGAGCGGCAATAATTGACCCAAATGTAGCAGGGTTGAGTGTTTCTTGTATGGATTATTAAGATATCTCCGGTTATTGATTCCTTTTGAATGCATGTGTAGGGAGCATCATATGCCATTGGGTGCACCCTGAGCGGCAATAATTGACCCAAATGTAGCAGGGTTGAGTGTTTCTTGTATGGATTATTAAGATATCTCTGGTTATTGATTCCTTTTGAATGCATGTGTAGGGAGCATCATATGCCATTGGGTACAACATACCTCTACCCCTAAATTTTAAGGATAAGCAATAATGGTCAAATGTGCATCCTGAGTGTTAGATAGATGTTTTAGATTAGGGGTTTTATATTGTTTTGGTGTAATAATCACTTGATGTCATCATTTATGTGCAATGTCAACACCTATGTATCACTCGGGATGCATATTTAACTGTATTAATTCATTAATTAATTAAAATTCAAAATTAATTAATAAATATAATTAAATGTAGATTCAAAATGTTGAGTAGACAATTTATTAATCTATTATGTCAACAAATAGGAATCAATCTAAGTAAATAACATTTTAAGTTCTACAAGTGATTAAAAATACAATTGCTTGATGAAAATAAAGTTTTCATGTAATCATTTAGAGCAAAAGTAGTATTTTCATCTTTTTGATATTTTAAAAATTTATCTCAAAGTTATATGAATTAAACCTCAAAAATAAGTTGTTTCTCACATCAAACTAAAAATATTTTAAGTGATTGTTTTTTGGTAATTTCTATTTTATTATTATATAGAAATGCTCAAAATATATATTTGAAATTAATTAATATCATTATAAATTATGATTATTTAAATATTTACTAACTTGTATAATTGTTGTTTAACAAGTTATTTTTATTTTCTAAATGGCCATTATGAAAGTTCCTAATATATAAATGATCTATTTCTCAAAAAATTCCCTTATATACACACCAAGGGGGATTTGAAATTGTTCAACAAATTTTGTTCAAATTTTTTATGAAGGTGGTTGTCATAGTAATTGAAAATCATTGCTTGATTTCTAAATTTTAAGGAGAATGATAAATAGTAATTGTTTATCATTTTAAGTGGAAAGTATACTTTTAAGTTTTAAACAAAATGAAAATAAAGTAGTACTTTATCATTTAAGAAGTAAGTAGTTTCCATTAGGAGAAAGTATATTTCTAAATTTTAAATAAATGAAAATAAAGTAGTATTTTAATCATTTAAGAAGAAAATATATTAATAAATATTTTTTATTTTGTAAATGTATATTGTAAAATTTTATTGTAGGTTTATAAATTTCTACTTGTCTTCTTATGTAATTATCATTAAAAATTTATATTTAAAATATACTAATCATTTTTTTTATAAATTTGAGTTTGTTCAATATTATCTTTTTATAAATAGGGTAAATCTTATTTGGTTATTTAGATGTGGAGTTATATATTTGTCATATAAGATCTATCTTTTAAATATTAGTTTTTAGTTTTATAAATTATTTCTATATGATGAAAGAGCATGGCTGAGCATTCTTGAAATTCAAAAAATATTTGTTTTTATTAATAGTTTTAATTTTTTGATGTAAGAATAATCTATGTATCTTGTTATTTTTTTTTGTGTCAATGGTATGTAATAGACAATTTTGTTGAGTGGATTTATGCAACTCTTACACTTTCATGCAAGCTCAATATATATAGTTGCTTTGCATGTCTTTGTATAAGCTTAGGTGAGCAATAATTGGAAGAAATCGGTATATATTGGTAAAAGCAACCATTAAAGCTCATATACAGCTCATATACACAAACAGTGTGATTGTAGGTAATTATTTTCATATTTTGAATATTAGCCCTTGATCTTGATATAACTTGGAAAAACCTATGGATGTTTCAGCCTCTAAATATTTGAAAATATTCTCTTTAATTTTTGTGAAAAAAAACTTTTTACAAATCACCCCAGTGGCCCCACAAAATCTTTGGAAATCTTCGACGAATATATAAATATAACTAAAAAAATAGGATTTGAAGTTGTCCCATATTTAGAACTCATGATAAGGGAAAAGCTCGTGAAATCATGATATGTGTAACTTGGGTGCCATCATATCCATTAACTTTAACTGCAAGGAAGAAATTTGGGCTCATGCTGACTAAGCTCCATGTGGTAAATGATCATTATCATGGGATTAAGATGATCCTTTTAAATCTTGTGATAATCTTGAACTACATGAAAAAGTCACCAGGACAAAGGGGTTTATTAATGCACAAATATAAATGAGCATTTAAATGGGAGAATAAATCACTAGGACAAAGGGGTTTATTAATGCACAAATATAAATACTTAATAAATAAATTTAAATGATAAGAAAGTGGTTAAGTCACTTTGAAATTAAAACATGAAGTGAGAGACTTAGGGCATGAGTGATAGGGTTTAAAACTTAGGAATTTCATAGAAAAACCTAGGCCATTGAAATGTCCTAACACATGGAATGCTTATTTTTATTATTTATGGATGGATAAGGATGAAATAAATAATAATTTGATATATGGTAGATGGTGTGTATTACTAATGGTGTCTTTAAATAGGCTTTCACCATGATACTTATCCAAGGCATCATTTAAGTGGTTTTCACCATAGGATGACTTTATTTCTCTTTAGTTTTATTGATTCATTTATTTTTTATTTTTAGTTTTTTGTTACACATGGTTCCTCTAAACTAGTTTTCACCATGGTATTTATCCAAGACTCCACTGAAGTGGTTTTCATCATAGGAAAAATTATATTTTTTTCTTTTTTTTTTTGTCATTTTAAAAATATTTTTTAGTTGGAATACCTCGCGGGCTATGAATAATTTTTTTGAGGTGACTATTATTGATGGGCTCTTTTAGATGCTCACCTTCAGGTAATGAAAGTTGGTATGTTTTTAGGTAGTTTTGATGACAAAAGGTCCTAACTATTTAGGCTCAAATTTACCCTTGTCCTAGTCTTTTTGATTCTTTTAATTTTCTTTCAAGACTAGATCACCTACTTCAAATCTTTAGGTCTTGATCTTCTTTTTGTAACTACGGTGAAGATAATTTTGACAGTCTTGCAATTTTTTTAGTGCATTGAGACATTGTTCATCTAGTAACTCTAGATCATGTAGTCTATATACTCAATACTCTTCATTTTTGATGATATGTTCAAATGATACCTTTAGAGAAGGGAGTCTAAAATTGATAGGAAAATGGCTTCAATACAAAAAACTAATGAATAGTGAGTGAAACTAGTAGGTGTGCAGATACTAGTGTGGTAGGCCCATAAGGTAGGGTTAAGTTGAAGGTGTCAATCATGGCCAACTTCATTGACTATCTTCTTTATTATTTTGAATAGTCTTATTAGAAGCCTTGGCTTGATCATTTCCCTTGTAAGAGTTGGTATAGGATACTTCACCATTCAATAGTTTGCTAAATATTATAGCCACCCAATATCAAAACTTCATGAGAGCACAAGAGAGATTGGATATGAGAAAATAGTTTTATTCTACCAAAGGATGAAAATGATTATTATGATTGTTACATCAGACCACTTGGTTATATAGCCAAGGTGAGACATATGATAAGACATGATCATGACAAGTGTCTTAATCCTATATCATGAGTCAACTAATATTGAATGAACTAGGACACAATCATTAAATGTCAAAAGATAAGATAAGATCTTATGACAACTAACAACACTATAGAAATATTCCCTAGGACCTAAGTAAACTTAACATGTAAATAGGGCCCACTAATAAAATAGTTAGGTAGAATACCTATTTACACTAACACCCCCCTTCAATGTAACTAAGGGAGTAGATTATTATGCAAACGATGCAAGGATGGGTCCTGAATACTAGGTCATGTTAGGTACCCATGTACAAATGCAATCTCTCTCAGATAGAGAAAAGGAGAAATCCCAATGAGAAAAAAACTCCCCTCCAAAAGAGATAAAAATTGTCTCAATGAATGAAAGAGAAGGAGAGAACCCCATGTGAGGAAAACCCCCCATAAGAGAGAAGCAGATAGACCATGCAACCCCCCTCAACGTTGAGTCTCCTATAATGATAGAAAATGCTCAACATTGAATGCAAAAGTTGATCCAAGAACACTAAACAATGTTCCTCCCCTTAGGAGGAAATTAAACCTAGATGGTATGCAAGATGTATTCCCATTCCTAAAAAGAAGATAAGGGAAGATGAATGATGTGTGATGTCTCTAAATAATTCTCATATGTCTCCATGTCGATGTCAAAAGTTGTTAGTCTCCAAATAAGCATTCTAGACCACACTGCAAAAGATGAAAATTTGCAATCTCTTATAAATGATTGTAGAACATAATCCAAAGACAAATTTAACTCCTCTAAGGAAAAATAATCCTCCTCCAAATGTTTTCTAAAATAATCCACACTCATGTCAAACTATGAGGAATAATCATGTAGAGAATGAACAAGAGGGTTAGAGTGTTCGCTCACAACAATTGAAGACTGATTATATCCATCAAAGAGAAGATGAATGAAATCAATGGTCTCTCCCAAATTGGAAATGTGGTACTCACAAAACAAACCAAAAATTTCTATCAAATACTCATCCCAAGTACCCATATTTGGAAGATGATGAATGTCTTGCTACACTGAATCACAAGGAGCCAAAACCATGGAAATAGAAGCATCATCAGATACAACAATAGGTGAAGGATATAAGATCTTAGTGAATGTAATTTGACTACACATATCATCCCAAAAGTATCCACACTAGATTCCTGAATGTGAACATCAAATAATTCTACCAATGATGGATTACTAGAGTCCTCAACCTTAAGATATTGAATCATAGATGAAGAAGATGAATTCTCTAGATCTGGATTAGGATCCATAGAAACTTAAGTCCCAATAAAAGTATTTGTAAGAGGAGAAGGATAAGTCTCTATATCATCAAAACAACCATACCTATCCCATTCAACAAGCATTGTGGATTTTTTATCATTAGTTGGTCAAAACTCATCAAGTGGAATAAGATAATCCACAATAGGATCCTATAGGAATGGAGGTTCATTCAAGTCTCCATACATCTCCCAAAGTCTAGTCATAAGGTTACGAGGGACCTCAATACCATTTGTGTGTCAATACCATAAGTACAACCAATTATGAGCCTCAGATATGTTCAATCTTTATGTCCCACATATCTCTCTTCCATTTGGATGATGGTTTAGGAACTAGTCCATAGAGATATGGAAAAATATTAAGCCACCTATAATGTGGGAACTTCATGAAAGCACAAGAGAGATTAGCTATGAGAGAATAATGTTATTCTATGGATACAATGATATATTATGATTGTATGATTGTTACATGAGACCACCTGGTTATATAGCTAAGGTGAGACATAGGATTAGATAGGATCATGAAAAGAATCTTAATCCTATTTCACAAGAAAAATAATATTAAATGACTTAGGAAAAAATCAATAAATTTCAAAAGATAAGATAACATCTTATGAAAACTAACAACTTTTTAGAAAGATTCCCTAGGACCTAAGTAAACTTAACATGTAAAGAGGACCCACTAATGAACCAGTTATGTAAAATTCCTATTTACAACAACCCTATGGGTAATATGGAATGGAAAAGTGATGTTGGATATGAAATTGGATGAAAAGGCTATGAACATCTTGGCTTTTAAATGGTTTACCATTATCTATGATAATGGAAAGAGGAATTCTATGCTAGACAATAATGTAGTTGAGGATAAACTTATCTATATGTTTACTAGTAATGTAGGTTAATGGAATGACTTCGATCCACTTCGTAAAATACTCTATGGTGGTGATAATAAATTTTTAATCATTATATTAGGTGGGATTTATTTTTCCTAGAAGGTCAAGTCCCCACTATGAAAAGGACCAAGAAATAGTAATAAATCCCAACTCTTGAGATTTTGTCTGAATTAGATCTCCATGATGTTGACACTAAATGTATTTCTTAGAAAACTATTGTGCATCTTAATCCATAGTTACCTAGTAGTATCTTATTCTCAACACATTCTTAGCAAGGGTGGGACCACTAGAATCTAATCCACATACACCCTCATGAATCTCATGTAAGGAAATTTTAGCTTCTTCTAAGTTTAAAAACCTAAGGAGGGTACCATCAAGACTTCTTAGATATAATGTATCACCAAGGATAATAGAGTGAGATGAACAATGGATAGAGGTTTTATTTTGGTTACCAATTAGGTTGGATGTAATGGTATTATTGTGAAGGTAAGTGTACATTTCATGATACCATGGGGAATCAAAACCAATAATTTTGCACATGTGATTTCTAAATCTAGGACATCGAAAGTAGGAACCAAATTTTTCCACTAGAAATTCACATTGCTAGCTATTACAAGACATATCTAAAATAGATCCAATGGTATCCATGATATCAATAGATTTGTATTTAGCCTTGGTATCATTTGAAAGGAAATTTTGGAGAAGTTTTATTTGAACCTATCAACCATTCTCTTGCATAGTAGAAACTTGTCATCTTTTGTCTAGTACTCATCATTGACTTGTTTTATAACTAGTTATGAATCTCCATAGACTTGAAGTTCCTTGATGTGCCACTAAATTTCCATTCTTAGTCCTGTTATTAGTGCTTCATATTAAAAAATATTTTTGGTACATGGGGATGCTAGTCAATATGCCTTTTGGATACAATCTCCTTGAGTGATAAAGAGGATTCTTGTTATTGAACTGGATATTGAGTGTAGGATACATCAAAGTAAAATTTCCACTAATTTGTTGGAGTGATATTGAAAATTGTTTCATTTGGGAAAATCTAATATGAGTGTATTTTCATCATATATAGGTGCCACTGCTAATTGAACTGCAATGACTTGTCCTTTGATTACCTTTCAATCTATATATTCTATGTCAAACTCACTTAGTATAGTCACCTATTTAGCCATTTACCCTATGAGTATTGATTTGGACAAGAGATATTTTAGTGGATCAACCTTTGAGACGATATTAGTTTGATGGTTAAGCATGTAGTATCAAATCTTCTATGATGTGAAGATAACAATTAGACAATTCCCTCTCAATTCGTGTGTAATTAATCTCATATCCTACTAATATTCTACTGATGTAGTATATTGTCTTTCTTTTCTAGCTTCATCATTTTGTGCAAGTAGAGCTGCTAGTGTTTTTGTTGTGGCTAAAATGTATATAATCAATGGTTTTAATTGGATCAGTTGTATCAATGCTGACAGGGAAGAAAGATAATTTTTCATTTGTTACAAATATTTTAGGCATTTCCCATAATTTGAATGACATTTTTGTGTAGGATATTAGAGAATGGATGACACTTATCTTCTAGATGGTAAATGAATCACTGAATCGACTATTGTTTCCCTTAGATACTGCATAGTTGTTTAAGATTGGTTGGTGGAGGCATCTGAATTATTGCTTTCAATTTTGTAAGGTCAACTTCAATACCTCTAAGAGAAACAATGCATCCCAATATTTTTCCTAAAGTGACATCAAAGACACATTTCTTAGGATTTAGCCTCACTTGATATTTCTCTAATCTGTCAATTTTTTTTCCCAAGAACATCCAAATGTCCTTCTCTTATGATTGATTTTCTTAGTATTTCATCTACATAGTCTTCCATTATGAAGTGGAATAAGTCATGGAATATTATTGTCGTTGCTCTTTGATAGGTTGCTCCAACATTCTTTAGACCAAAAGGCATTACATTCTAATAGTATGCACCCCAAGGACATGTGAAAGTAGTCTTATGTTGGTCTTCGAGTGGAATACAATTTTGGTTATAATCTAAGAAACCATCCATGAGAGAAATAATCTTATGAACAACTATCAAATCCATGATGACATCTATGTTAGATAGTGGAAAGTTGTCTTTTAGACAAGCTTTGTTTAGATCTATGAAATCAATACATATGTGGATGGCTCTAATGGGATTAGCAATAGGTACAAGATTGGATACCCATTTTGGATAGTCAATAAGTTAAATAAATCTAACATCTAGTATCTTTTGAAGCTCAAATTTGACCAATAGTGCAATTTGAGGATGCATCTTGTATAGTTTTTGTTTCATTGATTTTGCATTTGAAAAACCCATCAAATGATGAACCACCATAGACGAATCTAGTCTAGGAATGTCTATGTAGGACCAAGAAAAGTTAATTCTTTGTATTTCAAAGAATTCTATGAAATATTTCTTTTCCTATGGTGTCAATACTATGGAAAAATGTAACCTTAGGATTCGTTTTTGTGTTAATGTTTATATCTTGTGCTACTTCAACTAGTAATGGGATTTTTCTTGATCCTTAGAAATGGTAGTAAGGTTAAATCCTCCATCCTTAGGAACCTTTGAGAGGTTTTTACCTTTGGATACATCCTTTATTTTACTTTTTTTTATCCAATAGCACAACATTGTGGTTTTCACTAGGGGATCATTTTATTATTTTTATTTTATCACTTTTGAGATTGAAGGATTCGATTCTTCCCCCAAATTATATATTTACATCAAGATCTATAACAAATCTAGCTCTATGATCTTCAAATTGTATGTTGTCTCATAATCCCATGGGCTTTGCAATAACTTCATCATTATAGAATATGTCCAAAATTGGTTGTCCTTGTGTGTCCCAATCAATGAGTTAAGGGTAAATGAGTGGAAGGTCATTGGTTTGTGTATTAGATGTGAACGATATTGAGGTTAATGTGTAAATATATGCATCTTAGAATAGGTCAGTGATATACATGAAAGGGTCATCTATGGTGCTATCATGAGAATTTTTAATTGCAAGAAAAGTTTCAACTACTTCACTAGAGGTGCACTTAAGGTTTGAAAACATAGTTTCCAATGTCCCATACCCAAGCCTTCAATATTTCCATCTCCTTTCCAAAACTATGGGTTCTTTCATTCATTTTTCATGACAATGCCAACTAGACCTTTGTGTTTCATATTCTTGATGTTATGAAAGCCCTTTGTATATTGTTCAAATGGTAGAGTAGACTGTTCTTTATCTTCTTTGTATATCCATGTGGAGATATCATCTTTGATGACTTTCTTGTCTTATTATCCCCAATGTGATGATGTTGTAGGTTCATACTTGATAACAAATATTGATGTTGTTTGAATTGGTTGGGGTTTACT
Organism: Sequoia sempervirens; assembly: GCA_007258455.2. Taxonomy (NCBI): domain Eukaryota; kingdom Viridiplantae; phylum Streptophyta; class Pinopsida; order Cupressales; family Cupressaceae; genus Sequoia; species Sequoia sempervirens. The sequence goes on along the minus strand of VDFB02385110.1, from coordinate 20,931 downwards.
ATATGTTCTATGTGAAGATGAAAGTTTTCCCACATAGAAATAACCTTTTATGTCATATTCTCCACATATTTTGTCATTTACTTGGACCTTGATTTTATGAATAGGACTATGTGTAGTGGATGAAGAAGATAAGGTGGATGGGTCTATATTGGATGATGAAGATGAAGCTATGTAATTATTAGGGACTTGGTGAGTTTTATGAATCTTTCCTTCCATGTTTTTGCAAAACTAGAAAGATTGAGGATCCCCAAAAATGGTTACCTCAATATCATTATAGAGAAATGTTAAGCATTGGTGATAATTGGATGGTACAACCTACATGGAATGTATCCATGGGTGACCTAGTAGAATGTTGTATGGAAATATTTGTGATGGCAAGACCAACTTGTATAGCTAACTTGATTACTCCTTGAAATTATTGCTCAACATCATTATATGCCTTTATTGTGATACTCTTTTGTGCATCTATGACACAATCATAATATATACCAATTATTTTACCAATTTGAGGGTACAAATATTTAAATCTTTTGCACCATCTATCATGAATCTTTTGATTTTGTGTTTATGTATAAATACTTCTAAGTATAAATCCTGATTATGGTATATGGTATATGGAAGATCTTTCTTAGTAAATATGAGGTGATGAGTTGAAATAAGGTGTCCTACCATGGCTTGAAATTGTTTAGTATCTATGTTAGTAGGTACAAACAATGCTTTAAGTGCCTTTTTAATAATCTCCTTATGTGCAAGAGATGTACAAAGGAGTTCTAAGATGGAGATTTGGGCTAGTATTTTTCTTAGATGGTCTAGGATGTTGTAATCAAATGATTGACGAGGAGTTGGTTGGGATCCTTGTAGGGTAAATTTACCATGTCATGTGGTGAATACATATTCAAGAGTTTTGTTTGAGATGGATATAGTGGAAATTTGGTTGCCATTTTCTTCAATATTCTCCATAATAAAATCATATGAATAGTTGACATTGTTGTAATTCTTTTCCTTATTGGATTCATTTTTCTTCCCATGGTTAGGGATTAGATCCTTGTAGATACCAAGATCATTATTAGATGAGTTTATAGGTTTTTCTTTGATGTTGGTCTCTCCTTGGTCAATAAGATCTTGAATAAGGTTTTTCAATTTAATTCAATTAAGTGTTATGTGACCTTTGACCTTACGGTACTCACAATAGTCATTATTATTGAAGAATCTTGAATAGGGTTCTTCGATGTTGATCTCTCCTTGGTCAATAGGATATTGAATAAGGATCTTCAATTTCATGCAATTAAGTGTTTTGTGACATTTGACCTTATGGTACTCATAATAGTCATTATCACGTGATACTTGAACACGAATTTTCTACAATAATGGAGTTCATCAATTGGTTGATTGTAGACTATAAATTTCTTGGATTATGTCTCTAATTATTTCTTTTTTGTTTACTTGTTTCTAACTTTCTTCCAAATTTCTCTCCTAGACCCATTCAAAGAGAGAAGAGGTTTTTTATATATGAGGTCAAGCTCATATCTGAATAACCGCTTAGGAGAAGCTGACAAGCAAGGTCATGCCCTTAATCACAATGAGGCCAACTTTTAAATTCTAAAGTTTTGGCACAAATAGATAGGATGCTAGTGTGTCATGCTAGTGTCTAGGAATAATTCACTATGAATGGGACCAAAATAGACGATTTAACCAATTTTTCTAAAAAGATACTGAAACAAGAATACCACAAGCATAATTAGGTGCATGTGCTAAATTGAGTATCAAACCTAGCATGAAATTATAAGAAGCGGCAATTTATAACATTACATGGGCATAATCATCTTACTTGAAGAGTTTATGCCCTCTATAGTATTATTTGGTGTATTTAATTTCTATTATACTCTCCCTTTAATTTAGTGTGTATACTTAACATAGTTCATAAGCTTGAGAATATGAGGGAGAAATATAACATTAAAAATTGCACACCATTACGATTTCATACTATGTTCTACACTTGATTTGATTTCCCCAACCTTCTCACTCTTGGTTCAAAAATCTTAGCACTTTTTGTTGTTTCTTTTCTCCAACCTTATTTCCTAAGTGTCATCCTTATGTTGTGTCCTAGTGTTTAGGCCTTTGTGTAGAAAATTAGCAATAAATATCTAGATATTAAGACTTAACATGGAAATCCACACAATGTGCCAGTATCCTATAATATTTTTTTATTCCAAGTGTTTCTCTCTTCCACCACACTTTAATCGATAGCTAATCATCTTGGAGAGAATTTGAATGGCTACTCATCTCTTGTTTCTCCTTGCTTGTCTCACTTACAAACCTTTTAATCATATCAATCATTCTCTATTGCAAATTCTAATTATCCATATGGAAAAGCTTGAGCTCTTCTTCAAATATTCTCCATTGTTCCAACACTATTGAAGCTTCTTTCCAATGGTGTAATTATATGTGAAGATTATTGATCATCCTAGAACATTCATGGAAGTAAAATAGAAATTTCACAATCAATATTTGATCCTCAATTTTCTTCAAGATCTATGAGGTTATTTTCTTTGTAGTTTCTTTAACTTCTTCTCTTTCCTTTGTTATTTATACTATTTATTTAATCCTTTGTTCTAATTTTCTTTGGTATCTAGGATCACTTATACATTCAATATCACTATTATTCCTTTTTTCTTGCATTTCATTTCACATTTAGATTTTATTTCTATTTATTAATACACTTAGGATAGAATATGCACATTCTTTTTAATATTATCAAAAAAGGTTGTTCATGGAGGCTAAAAAATTAACTAGGGGTTTCACCTAAAGGAAAAATCCTCATAGCCAACATTTTTTTTTGTCTCTTTAGCTATAGGTTACTATCGACAATTTAGCCCATCAAGGGTTTGGTGATCTCTTTCTCTCTCTATTGATCTTCACCATTATTATAATTTTATAGTAATAGAATATTTAAACTTCTATTATTTTATTTGTCCCAACATTTGTGATCTATTTGTCAATTTTTGAATTTATTTGTGTGTAAATATATCACATTTTCCAAAAGAAGATTATCTTTTGGGTAGATTTGACCGTATGAGACTACAATCTGTCACACAAAAATACACACTTAGCACTATCATCTAGTCAAATGAGCTAAAATTTTTGACACTAGATTATTCTCTATCATCTTTTCTCAATTATAATTTTAGCTTATTGTTTCTTCTATTCAATTTCTAGTAAATAGTAATAGTTTGTTTTCATTTAATTTTTTTATCTTGCTTGAATAATTTAAATTATTTTTAGTTTAAAAACCTTTATGTTAACTAGCACAATATAATCTAAATACTAATAGATTAATTCTTAAACTCAACATGGCTAGTTAACTTGAGTGGAGAGTCTATTAGATCACTCAAAGGAAGTTAGTATTTCTTTCATTGGGTAAAATTTTAATCTCTACAAGTTTCTTTTTTTTAATTTTTATTTGTAATTTTGATATTAAATTACAATATTATAATGTTCTATTTAAGTTTATAATATTGAGATGTCCTAATCTTTCATGTCATAGTTTTGTTTCAATTTTTATTTGCATGAATAAACATGTTTAAAAAATTAGTTAAAATAAAGAACATTTTTTTGAATACCTTCAACAATAATAAATGCCTTTTGATGTTTTATGTACTATTTATATTTTGTAAAATAAAATTTAAAATTGACTTTAGTAAGCTAAGAACATGATAATAATTTTTTTTCTTAAATTTGAAATAAATAGTGCATCCTTTATAGTTTCATTAAACAATTTAAATTTACTCATTCCTTTAATTTTTATTATTGAATTATCTCTTAAATATATCTTTTCATTTTAAGGTTTAATATAAAATAAAATGTTAAGACATGTAAATCATATGTCTAGATGTTCTACTATAAGAATACATTCATCATTAGCCTAGATGATACAAATAATATTGTGTATATGGAAATGTGATTATTCAAATTTAATTGTGAGTTTACTTTATGATTAGTATTTTTGGTTTTAATAAATAGTTGATTATCGCATGTCCTTATGTACCATAGTTAAAGCATTTAGAAGGATTTATTTAATAGAATTTGTGATCATTTTTAAAATGAATAGATGAGTTGCATAAAATTTGTTTTTCATCTCTATCTTTTTGAAATATTTTATTTATTTGTTGGCTTAATAGGGTTTTTCTTTGAAATCAAAGTTTGGCATTATCTACTCTTCTAAATCAGGAAGATTATATTTAATTTAATAATTGATATTTAAAATAGAGATAAAATCCCTGTATCTTTCATGAATATTTATTTGTATTATAAAACATAAAGTTTATCTTTTATTATGTCACATTTGTATCCATCCAATTGAAATATGATGTTTTTAATGCTTACAAGGTATTTTATTATTATTATGTCTCCTTCCATAGGAGTTATAAAAAATTCTAATATTAGTTTAATAATTTTTGAAAGCCTAGATCCTTCATGCATGAATTATAATGAATCTCAAGCTTCAAAGGGTCAATCTAGGTTTCCCATTTGTAAAATAAATTCATGACTAATACTTCTTAATAAAATTGATAATACTTCTTATGGTCTATTATTGAAGGAATTTATAAGATCAAATAATATTTTTACTTATAGGTTATTTTCCTTACCATTGATGACGGTCCATAGATCCCTAGCCATGAATTCTACCTTTATTATAATTTTATAGATAGAATAGTTATTTCCACTCCACATGTGTGTCTTATCAATAGAGAAGACGTGAGCCCATCTATTATTATTTTTCTAGAGCCATCACAACACAAAACAAGAATATAATAGTTTATATTAATATATTAAATTTATGCCATATATATATAATACTCTATCTATACACTTAATTGATAATATAACATTAATTTTATTTTTTGTGCTTTTGAAGACATAAGTAATGCTTATCCATTTTTTTTTTTATCAGTAAGGAACCCACAAGGATATTAGAGTTTTTAAGTCATATATTTCACATATTATATTCAATGGAAATAATTAATATCTTCTCTTTTATATGGAAAATATAACATATGGACGGCTAGAAATGATTTAAAATTAAAACATTGACTAGGGCAAGGTAGAGATAAAAAATTATATATATGATATTGTATTAGTTTATTATAGAAATGGTTTGATTCACATTGACCAACTTTTGTCCAACACCATTCCAACATGGGTGAAAATGACCCAATGTAACAACAAAACAAATCAACATTTCCTGTAGGTCACCAACTTCCCTAGGACGAAGGGTTTGATACTTTTTTTATTTTAGGTATATAAAATTTATATATGTTTTTTTTTTAGTTTATCATAGATTGAAATGTAGATGGATGGTGGTTTAAAAAGACAATGTTTTTTGTTTTTATTTTATTTTGGATTATAGAGGCTCCCATGTTACTATGATACCCCAGAAATAATTAAAGGCCAAAAAGAACTTAGCATGAATACATGTTTTATTATTTTATGTATATGAAGTGATAATGGATGACTTGGTTTAGAGAGGGTATTATAAAATAATCAAGAGTTTTAATTTTTAAAATAATGTGTTTCTTTATAGGATATTTTATATCAATTGGTGCTTATCCAATCATTTAGAAAAAAATAAAAATAAGAAAAAATTAATATATTTTATAAATATTAATATTAACATAATTTAAATATAGTTCTTATATTATGAAAAAATATAGATAAACATTTAAACAATTATAATAATTAACTTAATTTAAAAAATAATTTAGAAAAACATTACACAATGTAAAAAGTTTACATGGGGAAGCTATTACTAGTAAAAATTTTTACAAAAATAATATCTTAGTAATATAAGAACACTTATAATATACTAGTGTCTTCAAGAATGATTAATCCATGTGGTATCTACATATCTAGATGATCCATAACTAAACATTAATCTTTACATCATTAATATTGTTATGAAAAGTGTGCAACACACGTCTCAAAACTATGAACATTAAAGATGACCTTTATGTGTTAGCATTGAAATTCATAAACAAAATTGTGAGGCTTCATGGTATTTTTGAGGTCATAATTTTTAATAAACATAAGTTGTTTATTTTCAAATTTTGGGAAAACCTTGTTTTTACCTTTAGAAATTAAGTTGAATTTAAGTTCCTTTCAACATCTCAAAATTAATGTATAGAAAAAAATGGTTAACCAAGCTTGGAAGACGTGTTCAAAAAATATGTTGATGGGTGTTTTTGCACTTCTCAACACAAACACCACACAAGTGTGATGCCTCTCTTGAAAGGTGAACATCTCCAACTCAACTTCAGACAATCACCCCAAGGTCTCTCAGGTGTTAGGTCATGACTTGCAAAAACAACTCAATTGTTTGTTGTGATTTGCTAGTAATCACAAGGGGCCTTTGTGATCGACAAAGCATAGATTTTTCTTGGGTTTGTGATGAAGTTTAAGGGGTAAAAGCACAAACTTGTGTCACACTTCATAAAGGAACCAACCAACAGCAAAAATGATTCTAAACTTCGACCACATAAAAGTGGTCTTATGTTTTGAATTACAAAATGATGTAAACTAATGAAATGTAGAAATTTTGATGAAGTTTATTCTTGTAATTTTTCATTTTTAAAAAAAATTTGTTGTCATTAATTTTTTTTATCAATTTAAGAACATATTTTGGAATGCTGAAAATTTCAGAAAAAAGTGACTTCATGGGCTGTTAAGAAATAAATTGAAAAAAACTTCATTTCTCCCCAATTCTTTTTTTCTCCAAATAGGTAACTTCAATATCTTGTGCAAGGAAAAAAAAATCAAATTTTGATGTATATTTTTCTTGTAATAATGTTTTAAAGTCAAACTTGTCAGAATTCGATAGTTTTCATAGGTCGTCAACTATTGTCTATTTTTTAAATCATTTTCAAAAAAAAATTATACCCTTTTGAAGAAAACTCTCTCCTCTTGTGTCCCATATATTTTTTAACAAATTTTAATATGTTTTACTATTTTTTTAAATTTCTAATCAACCTCTTTTTTAACCTTAACAACTTATTGCATTATTTTAAAAATAAAATATATTAAAACTAATCAAAATATTAAAAAAATTACATATTTGGATTCACCACTCAAATCATTCTGACTGAAGAAATACTTAGTTGAAGTTGAAAGTTTCAGAAAATTTTGAAAAAAGCTGAGTTGGCTGCCAATTAGGATGCCACATAGACAGTTTCGGTAGAAAAGGTTTTTGTAGAAAGGGTTTCGCCTGAAACCCTTTCTATAGAAACCACACATTAAAAAATCCAATTTCAAAACCAATTTCAAAGCGGGAAAAGGAAAAATTTAATTTTTTGGGATTTGGCCGAAACCTGTGTGCCACGTATAGGCCACGTGGTTTTAGTTGAAACCTATTCGGCCGAAACTTTTCCGGCCGAAAATATTTCACTTAGAACTATTTATTTGGCTGAAAGTTTGACACAACTTTGTGCTTTTACCCTCATATTTCTGGAAATCAATAAACAATGACAACAATGTCAAGGAAACAGTCTAAAACTCACTTCTGTCATTAGATTTTTCTTTATAGTGATGTTGGAATTGTATATTTAACTCAGATTTTAAAAGAAAATTCAAAAGAGTAGAGGGTTTGAGAATTTTCCTAAGTCTGAAACTTTGTTGAACAATAACAATGGTTGATGCTACAATGGATAGACTTCCAAACTGGGTTTTGCTTAACTAGGGACAACCCAGAGTCTCACAAAACTAGTGCAATCTTCTAAGGCTTACTTATGATTTTCAAACTACAACATGAACACTTAAAGCATACACATACACAATTGAAGTTAAGTGCTGTAAATGAATGAGCTCAAACTAACTTTACACAACAATTTATCATCAACAAATGGCCAAAAGTATGAGCTAAAAGTGCATCAAACATAATAGCATACATCCACCATTAAAGCCAACATGAATTACTAACAAAAAATGAAATTAAACTGAAATAAGTAATGCTGAAACAAGCTTTTGGAGATAGAATCATGCACACATAAAGAGAAATACACAAGAAACCATCAACTCAATTCTTTTCTTATATATATATATTGCAACAACATGTCTTTACACAACAACTCATCTCTATTTGAAAATGAGAGGATGCCCCTATTTATAATTTTCCAAAAGAAGAATGAATGGTCAAGATTCATTTACAATGAATGGCTTAGATTCATCCTAGTTAAGGGTTTCACCTAACCCCATATGAGGACAAAAGTTTACAATATAAAATAGAGTATTTTGTCTTTTCCCTATTTCGTCCTGTAGTCTATTTTGTCTTGTAGCTATTTTTAGCCTTTTCAACTATTTTAGCAAATATTCATCATCTATAATTGGATTTCCAACTTCCTTTTGCAGAGTAGCATATTCCACAAGCTTTTTGATCACAACCAACAACTTCTTCTCTTCAGAGAGATCAAATTTGGTGATTTGGAAGGCAACTCTCTTGAATCCTTCTGTCATTTGGTCTCAACGCTTTGTGCACTTCGACACAGCTCTAATTATATGCTCTAACTCTATGAAGGTTCTTGCAACAAAATTCATAAAATAAGTCGACAACGTGTTGCCGACCCCTTGCTCTACCCTCTTGTGAAACTCACATTTAATGGCTTCTCAATCTAACTCCAGGAGGGCATTTCATAACCTGTCATTAGCTTTAAATAAACATCACACTTAACCTAGTGCTCTATGATCCATTCATGATTTACCTTTAATTCTTGTAGGGACCTTTCCAAAATTTATTTTTCGTATTCAAAATTTAGCTACAAGGCTTCGAGTAGCTAGTGATCTTCATTGGTCAGTGCTAGTTCCTTCTCCCAAGTTTCCTGAGAGAGTTTGAAGATGCTCTCCAACTTTGGGTAGGTAATCCTGTAAAGCTCAAGGAATTCTTTACATATGTCCATCACCTCCCCTACCTCTTTCTATAGGACCCGAAATTCATTGTGCATTCTGGCTACACAGTGGATGCCCTTGTCACCAGTGTCAATTACCCTCTTGAACTAGTCTAAGGTAGACTTGGTCCAATTCTTCATTTTCTCCATTTTATTTACCTCCTCCTTTGAGAGTAAAGCTGGTGCAGGCGATTCCATTGGAGCTTCCTCTCCTGATGTGGTCCATTGTTGTATGAAGGAGGTTAGTTCCCCCACCTTTTCTTTCAATTCCTCCTTCGTCGAATGATCTTTGTTCATTTGTTGAAGGATGGTGGACACTGACCCCTGAAATTCATCAATCTTTTGAGCATGAGATGCCTAGCCTAGATTTATGGTGGTCACTTGATAATCTTTTCCCTGAATGGTGCTTGCATCCTTATCTACAGTGGGAGTAGCCACTTGTAATATCCTAGATCTAGAAGCATCCGTTGTGATGTGAGATCTGATTTTGGGCTTATTCTCTTTTCTAGCTTTTAGTTCGGATCTAGCTAGTATTGCTTCTAAATGGGCCTTGGGATCAGCAAGCATAGAGGCCTTTATCTTCAACTGTTGCTCCAACCACACAAGAACCTCTATTTGATGGTCAGGAGATTTGTTATTATCCCTTTCCTCTTGTTTTTTTGACAACTCATTCTCTTCAGACCCGGGAGCATCTTCATCATTTCTCTCTTCTTCCTCCTGCTCGTTTTCCTATAGTACAACCTTTCCCTTGTTAGGCTTAGTAGATCCAATATTTTTTTCAACAATATTTTCTTCTTCTAGTGCTGTCCCCTTGTTCTCTTCATGTTCAACTTCAGTTTCCTCTTCGGGCTCAACACTTTTTTCTTCTATACTCTTTTCTCCTTCTTTGTCCTTTCTTGCTCTCCTATCGAAGGCACTTCTTCACATTTCAGCCCTCATCTTGGCCAGGTTGTGGAGGCTCTTCAGTCTCCCCTGTATCAACTTTCCCTTCATCAGAATGATGTTCCTCTGGGTTTGCTTCCTCGTCGACATGCTCCTTGGGCTGTTCTTCTTCGGGCTCTTGGTCAAAGGTCTCACCCACATAATAATCATCAAATTTTCTTGTATCCCCCTCCTTGGGCATTTTCTGCCCTTCCTCATCAAAGGCTACCTCATCTAAATCAACCCTTAGTCCCCCCTCAGGATGCTGAAAGTAGTCATCTCGGTTAGAATCTTCTGACTTTTTAGCAATATTTTCGGTTGCTTCTTTAGGTTGCTCTGCGCTTAGCCTCTCCATTTATTCAAAGATTTGCATTGTTTCCTCCATCTTTGATGGATCAGTAGGAGGTGGAGGGAGAGGCAAGGCAACAATAAGTTGGGCCATTAGTGTTTGAACTTGTGGACCCAGGATTACCTCAGAGAGTTTGGATGGCACGTTTTGTAGATATGAGGCAAAGGCATGTAGAAATGTGAGGGGTGCAATGGAATTTGTTGGTAGAGAAGGTGGTGAGGTGGAAAGAGTTGGTAGTAGAGGCATGAGCGAGGAAGATGACAGTGGGGAAGTGGTTGAAGAGGAAGAATCTAGCACCACCACGGGAGTTGTTGAGGAAGTGGAGGTGAGCTGGACAGAGATGTCCATGGCGGGTGGAGATGAGACATAAAATGGTTGGGGAGTGGAAGGGGATGGTGTAGTGGTAGCGACTAATGGGAGAGTGGAAGTGGTGGGTGGTGGTGAGTGAGGTTGATTAGCTTCTTCCTCCTCTTTGTGTGGGGAACCTTCCTCTTGAATAGGGGGAATTTTGAGGACAAAGGTTCCTGCTCTTTTTTCCTTCTTTGATGGCTTCCCTTCTATTGATTTTCTAGTGTACACCTTGTGCTTGGACTTCCGCTCAGATGTGTCTTTCCTCTTTCTTGATTTGGTGACATGTGGAGACTTAGGAGCCTCACACAATGATCCTACGGTGATGCCACTATCAGTTTCGCTTTCTAGCTCATCTTTTGAGCTCCCCATAAGTTAATTTCATACCCTTCTTGTGCAATTGAGCACTTTGCTCATCTATCCATTGCTTACTCCTCTGCTCTACAGGATGGGTGATAGTATCCAGGTCTGTGAACTCTTGCTCAAACCAATCAATTATTGGCAACAACACATTAATTAGAGCTTTGTACTTCTGATCCAAAACATTGTCATCTTTGACAATTTGGTTTGGGACTAGATATAAGTTAATGGATTTTATAAATATGACAGTCATCCTCATATAGTGCTGCCTCTGGACCTCTTTTCCATCATCACAATTTTCCTAGAAGTCTTCAATGTGAGGTCGGTGGGCATACTTCCTTCCAACTTGCTTCTTTAATTTTTTGAGGGGATCCAAGCCTCCTCTCTCTGTGTGTAGCTCAAATTTATACTCAACAAGATCCTTCTCAGAGTACTTGGTGCATGGGGCAACATGGAAAGAGTACATTCCCTGTCCAAATGTGAGGGGATAAGGGACCCCAACATGGTGCTTATTGTGCAACAAGGCATGGGCAGTCTATAGTTGCCAAGTAAGCTCTAGCAATATTATTCTATCATTCAGGTAATAGGTTAGCCAATAGGGTCTTCCTGAGAATCCCTCTGCTCTAATGTATGTGAAATTTGGGAATTGGATAAACCAATACCCAAACCCTTTCACCACTGGCTTAGAACTATGGGACATTCTCTATTGGTATTCTCCTAATAGGGTGCGAATAATATGCCCAATGAAGGCATCATTGACTCTTTTGGAGTCTTTCTTAAAGTTCTTGTATTGCAGTCAAGGGTAGTAGCAATACACCCTCAGTTGTCCCTTCTTCGTTCCCAGTACCCTAGCACAATCCAATCCTTTATATGGGAAATTAAAAGCCAGGAGGTAGACTAGATAAGATGTCATGTAGAATTCTGAGGTCTTCTTCATTGCTACAAATTGGGTGTGTAGGTTTTCACTTATCATTTTATCCCAATGGAATTTAGCAGTTCCCTGAAGGATCTCCTCGAAGAAATAAAACATCCACTCCTCAAAGAGCAAGGAAGTGGGGAGGCCCATTACTCTACTTAGAAGTGTGACTAAGTCATTGGCTTCTTCTACAAAATAACTTCTATCAAGTGTTTGAGGCACCTTGCTAGCATTGCCCCTCTTTTCCTTCAACCATGTTTGGTTGATGGTCCTTTTATAGCCAATAGGATTTTGTTTCCATACCTTCAAGGTGAATCCATTTTCAACTTCCCCCATTTCATCAAACATGGGAATTCCAAACATTTTTCTGATGGACTGGGGAGACAGGTCTTCCAGTAATCTTCCATCCTCGGTGACTATCCTTTTGTTCTGAGGGTGATAACACTCTCGACAAGCCATCAGTAATTCTGGAGCCACTAGAGCCAAAGGAAAGCCTACTACCTTTTCAAGCCCACTTTTCTTGATTCTTAAGGCTTCCTCTATCATAGGATTAACCATAACCCTTTGCTTAAATTCATCGATGTTGACATGTCTAAGGTCCGTGTCTATGACCTTATCCCAGTTAGAGGTAATCTTCGAGGTGCACTTGACTCTGTGGAACTGATACTTGATTTTCTCTTTCTCTTCCTTTCCTCTGGGGGTCCTTGCTAGTTGCTTTCCTTTGTCAATTTTCTCAATTGGCTTCTCCACTGGTCCCCCATCAGGTTCCATAAATCTTGCAAATGAAAGGTGTAGTAAGTGTTCTAAAGGATTAGGAGAGAAAATGTTAGTTAAATCATGCAAACATATCATTAATTGCACCCGCATACCCTTAAAATATCATAGCATCCATCACAGTTTATCATTTTAAGCTTATTTGTGAATTTTGCAGCAATGCGGGTCTGGAGGTGCAGGCTTCCATCTGGAGGTGCGGGCTTCCATCTTGCGGAAGCCGTTAGGGTGAAAGCCTTAAGGAATGGAGTAGGGAAGATGGACTTCCACAAGTGGCCACCTGATGGTGAATTTGTGCATGCTTGGATTTATGGGAAAATTTTGCATGAAGTTATTGGGCAAGTGTGCAAATTTTTGATTGAGGCACTTGGTATCAATTCCCTTCGTTAGATTAACCCTTAAAGCTCTTGCAGAGGATCAAGGTGTGGAAGCTGTCAAGTGGAATCCATTAGGTCATCCCTGTTAAGAAATGGCCAAAGGGTGGTGGCCTTTCGTGAGTGAAGTTCCGCATGGCGGAATCTACTAGGTCTCTTTACTTGGTCAAATTTGGTTTTTAAGCTTTTTGGTGTGTCCATGAAATCACCCTTAATCGTTTTGCTTGAAGGCTTGGTTATTTTACGAAATGCAGAAGTTGAATGTGAAAAAGCTGCATGGCAGAAGGACATGAGGGTTTTGCAGTTAAGAAATGGCGATGTAGGGATGTCCTTTGTACATCGGTGGCTCGCATCAATAGACTCACAATGCTATTTGTCTTTATCATTTTGGAAACAAGTGTTGGGGTTCACAAAAATAATCGATATGGGAACACATGGTGGGGAGCCATGTAGGTTTTTCCATCAAGCAATGGCTAGGGTGGGACAGATCCCGGTCGATGGTGGCCCACATAAACAGGCCCACCACTACATCTATACTTAGTGTTTTCAAAGTTTTTCCTTTGGGGTAATGTCCGTAGAGAAGAGCAATGCAGACGACGCTAGGCAGGAGATCGTAAAATTTTTGTTGTTGGAAACGATGACAAGGTAACAACAACCCACATGAGGCATTTCGCAGGAAAAATCCTACATCAACCGAGGACTTAGTCAATTTTCATGACACATTTGGGTTTGGTCTGTTCACGATGATGACGGGGGGGGGGTGGAATTGGTAAGGCGGGGTGCCCTGCATGACTTGCCATTAAACAAAGGTCTAGGGGAGACAACTCTCCGATGACAACAACCCACAAGGGTAGACCCACATTGGCATCTTGGTTTAAGGTTTCCATTGTTTTGTTTGGGTTCAGAGGTGAATGCGGGGTCAGCATGGTGGGAAGCCCTAAGGGCTTTGCTGTTAGACAACAACGTCAGCGGGACAAAGTTCCACTAATGAGGGCCCGTATAAACCCTGGCCCATGGCGGTGGTACAATCTTCTTGGCATGTGAGTGAGGGTGCCAACAACAATCATTTCCTTTTCCAACTAAAATAACACTTCTCAGAGCAAGTTTATAGATTAGAAACCCTCAAAAATGTTTTGAGGGTTCGAATTTCCAGGGTTTTCCACTTCTATTCGAGTTCAGATTTATCAATTTTTTTAGTTTTAAACCAAAACCCTATAACAAATTCAACAGCTCTAAAACAGCAAGGGATTGGGTTTAGGATACATACCTAGCTTGCTTATGTGAAGGTGGTAACCACAGTCATAGCCTGTAAATCCTTAGCACATAGGTTTCTTCTCTTCATGCTTTCAAATTTGAAAATTGTGAATGAAAATGACATCTAGGGAGGGTGGTATTTATAGACGACCTGCCATTAATGTGTAGCATTGATTGTAGGTATGACAATAGTTGAGTAGGTGGAGCTATGGGAATGTGATAGCTAGAAGATGTCCAATTGAAGGACATGCAAAGAAGTTGGATGCGGTAGCTACGTTGCAGGTGGACATGGGTGGAATGCCATAGGGAATGGAAAAATAGTGGAAAAAATCCACGAGGGGAAACCCGCAATGGTGGACCCACATAAGGAAAAGGACGAGGTGGCCTCTGAAGGATGGAACTTTGTAAGGCCATTTCCGCAAAGACTCAAAAACCTTATGGAACTTAGGTGAATGAGTTTTTCCAAGATGATTTAGCAATTTCAAGGCTCATGACCAACTTAAGCTCAAAAAAAGGGGCACACAAAATGAGGCAAAGGTGAACCAATCCGACGAAAGAGAAAAATAAAAGAGGGGGTCCCTGGTTTGAATGGGGTGTGTGTAAAAGGCAGGCAAAAATGAGACTCTTTGGGACGCTCCTGAGTCTTCCAAGGTAAGGATTCATTAAACCTAGAATCTCTAGTTTTGTAGACTAGAAGCGGCATCATCAAACAAAATCAAGGCTTAAATGAGAAAAAATGCTTAACTGAATCAGATCATGGAATACCTCAAAAACGTGTGTGCAGTGAGTTCATTCCTCTCCTCAAAGACCATAGAGGACAAAGATCAATCAGCTAGGACAAGTTAATTAAGTAATCTAACTCCAAAAGTAACCTGTATATTGCTCCGCAACCAGTCAGGTGTCCATAGTCCTGACTGAGTTGTCGTTGCAACCCCCATGAACATTGCTCTATTTCCAGCCGGGTGTCCATAACCCAGATAGAGTTACTCGCACACCCACACAGTTGTCTATTTTTCAGTATTTCTTTCTTTTCTTTATGCTTTTCTTTTAATACTCTTTTGCTCAACTGTATAAGCAATGAAGCTTATAGTGGGTTTGGAGATCACAGTGGTCACTAGAGTAGATTTAAGATTTTTCACTTGCCAAGGCTTCATGATAACTATCGTATAGTCCATCAGAAGTATTTAAAATGTGTGTTATGTGAATTCTGAGATAAGCATGAAAGGATTCAAATAAAGGTTCCATTCTAGGTCAAACCGAGGTTTATATGAGGAGACCTAATTCATAGAAGTTGACGAAGAGCCTTGGTAACTCATGAAGAATTATCCATGGAATAAAGAGGAATGGGAAGTAGAGCGGGTTGTCTGAGAAAGCTAAGAACAACCACTGCATCAAGATTAGACAACACCCTCAGTAAAAACAAGGGTCAGAAAAACAAGCAAAAGCAAAGTGAAGGAAACAAAAGCAAAAGACCTACCCTAGCTATGTACAAGGGTGAGCTTGAACAACCCAAGAAAGGAAATAATGGTTAATATTGGGACATCTTCTTCGATAAGTGTTTTCGGATGAAAGGAATTGTCTCCTAGAATTTCAAAAATTTGAAAGGGGTCAAGCCAGAGCTTGCCAAATTTGTCATGTCCCCCTTTCTTCTCATGGGTCTTGTCCTAGTACAACACCATGTTAGCAATTTTAAAGGCCTTGACCTTAGCTTTTTGATTGAACTATCTTTTGACTGCCCCCTAGTGTTTGGAAAAATTTTCAACTGCTTCATTACATATTTCTTCTAAATGGAGGAGCTCAGCTAGGTAGGCTTCGATATGCTCTCCCTCCTCATAATAGGTGTTGATAAAATACAACGTAGGGATCTTGAGGTGGATCGGGAAAACAAGATCTAAATCATAAACAAGATGGTATGGGGAATTTCCTAAGGTTGCCTTATGTTGGGTGCAATATGACCATAGAGAAAAATGTAACTGGGTATGCCAGTCCTTTGGATTTTTGTTTAACATCTTGTGTATGACAGTCAACAAGTTTTTATTTGTGGATTCAGCTAACCCGTTACCTTGGGGATAGTAATTTGACAAGAATTTAAGCACAATCCCATAATTAAAAGCCCAACTTGCAAATTTGAGGGAAGTGAAGGCATGGATTTTATCACACACTAATGCAAATGGGCATCCAAAGCAATTGATAATAAAACTATTTAGAAAATTAGTTACTACATCAGTTGTGCATTATCTAATTGAAATTGCTTCTTTCCACCTAGTGCAGTAATCAGTTGTGGTTAGAATGTACTTGTGACCCACAGAAGATGGTGGGCTTACTGAACCAATGAAGTCGAGTCTCCACTGAGCAAACGGTCTTACCTCAGCAACCGACTGTAGTGGAACAACATACCTTTCCCTAGTAGCAACATTTTGGAAAACATGGCAAGATCATGTGCGATTATGAGCATCTTTGAATAATGTTGGCCAATAATATCTAGCTCGCAAAATTTGATGGGCCGTTGAAGGGCCAGATCAATGTCCCATTCCAAATTTGTCATGAAATTCCTTTAGCACTTCAGCTGCTTCTGCTTCTTCTTTCCTTAGGCATATGAGTTAGATTCGTTCGTGATTATTCTTATATAACATGGCTCCTTTCAACATGTAACTATAACTCTTCAACCTCAATACCTATTTTTGGACTCCTTGTAGTCGTGTTGGACATTTTTTGTTTAGTAGATAGTACACTATGTCATCATACCACTCATTCGGAGAAACATCCTCCAAATATTACTGCTAGATGATGAGTTCCAGTTCTGTTTCTACCATTGTACACGTGAGAACCTTTACTTGAACCAAATTCATGGGATGGATCTCCATGGAATACTCTTGAAGCAACGTAACCCACTTTTCTCTCCTTTCTCTTGGTTCATTTTGCATCAACAATATTTTAACAACCGAGTCCAGAATGATGGTGAACACTTTATTTCTCAAGATGTAATGCTTGAATTTTTTGACTCCCCGTACTAAGGCATGCCTGCTTCTCAACATTATGGTAGCATAATTCAACATCCTCTAGTGGGGCACTCATGCAATATGGTGCTCACTCCCTTCGTCATCCTTCTGCGTTAACATACTGGCACACGAGTGGTTGGAAGCAAAAGAATAGATATAAAATGGCTTGGAATAATCTGGGATAACCAACATGGGAGTGTCCGTGATGGATCTCTTAAATTTAGCAAAAGCCTGCTTAGCTTCTAGTGTCCATTCTACTTTAGCATCTTGCTTGAGCATCACATTTAGTGGCTTCACTATTTCTGCAAACCCTGTGATGAACTTCCTAACAAAGTTGATTTTCCCAAAGAAGGGATTCATTTCTTACTACTAGGAGGCTAAATATTCAAGAGGACCTGAATACGCTTTAGGTCTATGGATATACCCTTTTCTAAAATCACGTGTCCCAACAATTTTCCATTCGTTACCCCAAAGATGCATTTCTTTGGGTTTAGCGAAATACCAAATTCCCTGCATTTTCGGAACACCTTGCATAAGTCAGAGATGTGGTCCCCTCTCTTATTTGAGAACACTGTAAGATCATCCATATAGATGATGATGCACTTGCGAATAAGGTCCTTAAAAGATATATCCATAGCATGCTGAAACGTTGCACCTACGTTGATTAACCCAAAAGACATCCTTTTGTATGCAAATGTTCCCCATTTTGTGGTTAAAGCCATCTTGTTCCTATCTTCATACTGTACCATTACTTTATTGTATCCTAAGTAGCTATCAAGGAAGGACATCATTTGAGAACCATTGAAAATCTTCCTTCATCCAGTGAGGGCACCAAATAATTTTCCTTCTCGGAAGCTCTGTTTAAGTTCCTGAAATCTACACATAACCCGATTTCTCCATTTTTCTTTTTGATTGGAGCCAAATTTTCCACGGATGTGGAATGTGAAATAGGAAAGATTATACATGAAGACAACTTTTTTACTTCCTTAAAAATAATGGGTTCCAACAATGCATTGATCGGGCGTTGTCGTTGCCTAAAGGGCTTTACATCTGGTTTGAGGGGGATGGTGTGAGTGACGATTGAAGTGTCATACATTTTGAGATCTTAATATCCCCATGCTATCACATCATGGTAAATGTGTAAGGCATCAATGATTCCTTTCTCTCTTCTAGGGTGCAGACTTTTCCAATAAATACATTCTTAACCTCTTCCGTGGTACCCAGATTGTGAGCATCACACTAGTTGTCTATGGAATCTTTCTTGGTTTGTTGATCCTGATCTCTTATGTGGTGTAGGTCAAATATCCTTTCTAACTGAACCATTCCTCTAGGTATCGTGTTGCTCTTTAAATTGATAACCCTTTTTATGTCAAGCTCTGCTTCTTCGGGTTCCACTTCATCTATGATCTAGGAGGAGAATACATCAGAACTGGTGATGAAGTCAAGGATATGTTTGGCATCTTCAAATACTTGGAATTTGGTTACATTATTAGGCACTGATGGGGGTAGCGGTGAGTTTCACAATGAAATTCTTGAGGCCAGTTAATGACAAAGGCTGTAGGGTACTAGCTGCTTGGGCTAAGGCATCGATGGTTTGATTTTTGCTACGGGGAATTAATTGGATGTTAAATGCATCTAGTCCTTCTATGAGATCCCATATTCTATGCCTATAATTTGCTAACCTCCAATCATGACACGAGTATAATTTTCTAACTTGTTTAACAACCAACTCAAAATCCCCAAATACTTGTAACATTTTGACTCTTTTTCTTAACACCATGAGAAACCCATGAACTACTGCCTCGTATTCTGCTACATTATTGGTGCAATAAAATTATAATCGATGGGAAGCAAAGTACATCTTACCTGTAGGACTGATGAGTTTGAAGCCTTCTCCTACTCCTTGCTTGGACTTGGACCCATCGAAGCGCAATGTATAGAACTTGGAGGGACTTTTTCCTTTGGAACTGATTGAGCATTCCTTGTTCTTTGGTTGCGTATCTATCTCTACACCCTTGAGTGGTTGTTTGCATTCAGGTGGGTTTTCATCTTGCTATTCTGCTAGAACCTCCTTCAGAGTAATCTGTCTTTTGATGTGATCTACTATTTTCTGGAATAAGCAACACTCAAATCATGAATGGGAGGCATCATGGATTCTACGCCAACTAGGTAGTAGAATTTCCTTAAAATCCACTTTGGCTCCTAGGTTGAGATGATCTTGCATACATTTCTACATAAATTCTTGGAAACCATCAAACATGCACAAGTTACCATCCTCTTGGTAGTCTTCACTATTTGACTCAACTAGTGATTTTGTACTATTAGGGAGAGTATTCAAGTTGGGAGAAGCATGAAATAGTACAAGGACTTCTTCTTACCTCCTCTTATGAAGCTTCATATGCAATTGGGAGGTAATTTCCTAGCTCTGTTTCTGCAAACAATACCTTGTTCGTATTGTTGTATTCAGTAATCATGAACCTCATTCGGGGCTCATGTTCAGTATGGATTTGGTTGGGAAACACCTTCCAAGGTAGCCACATGTGTGAGTAGTCAGTAGATGTATAACCATTGAGTGCTTGGGTGAAGTATCTCCCTAATATGATCCCATAGGTGTTGGGAATATCAAGAACCTGAATGTCAATGACTTGTTGCATCCTTGGATCAATTGCAATTTCCATTGGGATCCTATTTAATTCCCCTACCATATTGAATTCAGTCTTATCTAGTTGGATCACCTTATGTTTGGAGGGGGTAGGGGCTATGCCTAATGCTTGGTAGACTGGAAATGGCATGACATTGGTAGATGCTCTGGAATCTAGTAAACAATTATGTAAATTTTTACCAAACATTCAAATTATTAGCAAGAAGGGAGGGGTCTCTAACCTTCCTTGGAAAAATCCTATAGATGCATCCACCTAGGCTACTTGCGCCTTGTGCTTGTAATTGTTCTTATCTTTTGCTTGCATCTGATTTTTCTCCTTAACTAGCTACTTATTTGATTGCTGACTTTTGCTAGGCGGTTGGTCACACTTTTCCCCTAGGATTTCTCTGATCATCGGCTCACTGCTAGAGGTGTCAAATGAGGCCCTTTTTTGCAGCTACATCTAGAGCTGGTTTTGATGGGGAAATTCCATTTAAGGATCTAAATAATTTATTCCTAATGGTGGACAACCGCAACAACTCAAAGGATGACATACTTACTTTAACTTTCTTTAATTCTTTTGCCACGTATTCCCCCACTTGCTCCATATCTGTTTTGAAGGAACTACCTTGAGCTAGATTAGCAGGTTGTTCTTTGGTAGGATTAGGTTGTTTATTCCTATTGAAATAATGAGTAGGGACCTTGGGGTAAGGTGGGTTGTTACAACATTTGGATCAGGGGGTGTGCTAAAATTTTTAGGAGGTATGGAGGTTGTGAAGGGACCACCAACTTGCCTATTTCTCAAGTTGTAAGGGGCTGTACATTGGTGAAACATATGAAACTCTTCTGTTTGTTGTTCCTCCTCATCTTTAGGCCCATTGTCTATTGAATAAAACATTCGAGATAGGGCTCCTTCATTACATACCTCTTTTGATTTTCCCACCTTATTTGCAACCTCCTTCTTGGGCCTGTTCTTGTTGCTTTGAGGAAAAGACACCTAGTTGACAACAAAGACTAAGTCATATGGTTCTAAGGGTACTATTTCTTTGTAGCTTGAGCTATCAATAG
>VDFB02385109.1:0-49423 GCA_007258455.2 Sequoia sempervirens | reverse complement strand
GTAAATGGGTACTTGATTAGGCCTAGTTGCCGGGACCCATCTTTGCTTTCAAGCATCTTATTCTAGTGTTTTAGCTTCTTCCTAAGTTCATCTTAAGGGGGGTGTTAGAGTAATAAGTTATTATGCTTAATTAATTATATCATACTGGTTAATTAATTAAGTCACTTATTCCTTTAGTTGCTTAAGCTAAACTTAGGCACATTACTAATTGATTAATTATTAAGTGTGCACACTAGGGTTTCATTTAGGTTTCCCTTTTAGAGTTTCTTGATCTCCTTCATAAGGATTGATCTCTTTGTAATATTTGATTCTCAATAATGCATTTTCACTTTGAGGTTTACAGAACATCTTCTTTGGTTCTGCATGTCTTTTGCATGTGACAGGTATCCATTTGCATGCAGGTGATCTTGGTTTCTAACAGAAGATAGGTTGAAATTAGAAAGAGTAGCAAGTGGGCTTGAGGAAGTTGAGCTAGGAGGAAGTAATATTGGTTGGAGCTTTTAATACATGCATGCTAATCTCCTTCCTTTACTATTTTATGATTAAAAGGTTATTTGTTTATGATTTCCTTTGTTTGGAAAAGGATTGATTTAAATACTCCATTAAACTAGCCTCATTCGTAGAGTCTTGTTTGGTGAAACCCTTAATTAGATAGAATATATATATATATATATATATATATATATATATATATATATATATATATATATATATATATATATATATATATATACTATTTTGGAATTGATGTTGTCATATTACTATTGGAACTATACTAAGGCTATATGTACGTAGCATGAATTGTGAAGAATGGGAAATAATATTATGTTGAAGTGCCCTCTTGAATTGTTAGCTTTTGATACTAGGTAAATCTTTGTGGATAACAAGGTTAGAATATAATGGGAATGCTAATATGATAGACATGTCATCATTGATAGGTTGTGATGTTATGCAAACCATGTTGATAGACTATACTTGATTGATTACTCATATCTCATTGAAAGTAGGAAGAGAGTCTTTTCCCTAGGGTTAGGATGTATATGCCAGTATTGAGGATAACTTGAATGTATGCACCACGTAATGGGGACATCTGGACCATTTGTATCTCTATTTCAGTAAGCTCATAGAAGCTATGTATGTAATCATGTATCCATCTATATAGAAATTGTAAATGTGAAATGTTATTTGGAAATTATGAAATGTGAAATGATTCTTTGTTAATGGAAAATTTTGAAATGGTTATGTTTCAAATGTGAATCTTGTAATTCAAATGAAAAGAAAAGTTTTATTACTAAGTGTTGGCATCTTAATCTATTCACTTGTGGGTAAAACATAGTAAAATTATTGGGTAGAACAAGGGGAATGTTACATGTGGTATCAAAGCTACTAGGTTCAACACTCGAACCTATGATCTCATTAGGTATGTATTACGTAAAAATTATCAGTAGATAATGGTTGAAAAGTTATTATGCCAGGATGGTGAAGGAAAGGAAGAACAAGGAACACCAATTTTTCCTAATAGCTTGTCTAAAAATAGGGACTAGGGAAAGAATCATCCTTGGAGTTGAAACTCCTAAAACAATAACTCATTGAGATACACATTTGTATTGTGGAAGTTATGCAACAAGGTTTAGTAGGAAGGTTATGTGGATTATCGATGAGTACCTTCACTCTTGGTTAAATAACTCTAAGGGCGAGAAAGAAAATTCCAAGTAATCCCCTCTTATAACAACTTGTGGTTGCAAAGAGTCAAAGGTTATGAATAAGGGTACTATGAGACTATGAATATGGTTTACATCCATTCATACAAATGATTTATTGGGGAAAAGAACTAATTGCTAGCATAAATTAGAAACTATAGTCGAAGTAGTAAGTCAACGCTTTGTGAATCAAAATCAACTAGATATGTATCCAAGAGGCTGGATAACCCTTGATAGACCTAATTCAGTACAAGGTTAAAATATTGCAAAGATAATCAGAATCAAGAGTGAAAGTTGGCACCTTACAATAAAGGTTAGAGACCAGATTGGATAGAAAAGAGAAAGAACTTAAAATAGTGAAGATCAACACCGACATGATTCCACCAATCAGAATAGGCAAGGTCAATTTGGGGTTCTAATTGAAAAAAGGAGAAAAAAAACCAAACAAACCTTAGAATGTCTAAGGTTATGAGAAAAATTAAATCACCAAGAATTTGGTCAAAATTTCTTTGAAAATTTGTTTGCAAGGAAAAAGTGTGAACAATAAAATTAGACTAATCCGATAAGTGCTCAGTTAGAACATAGTTTGGTTGAAGTTCAAATTGAACTCACCAACTTGTCAATGAAAGTAAAATGATCATTTGTAGATGTTCCAATAAGAAATTGAATATGGTTAAAAGGCTATTAGTATACCTAGAAAAGAGAATTGGAATGAAATACTAGAGTATCTCTTAAAGTAGTTGATTAATCATTATATCTTGTTACTATGGATCCAACTGCCAATTCTAAGAGATTAGAGGGCAATGATGAATCCAATTTTGGAAACAAAAAAAATGTATTCAAGGAATAGGGGGAAAGAAGGAGAGTAGATGGAATTAGATTACTCTTTCTAACAAAGTTTAATGATGTATTTTTAATATGGAAGAACTTTTGACCTCTCTGTATGTCATAATTAAAAAAATCCTATTTTCAAAGTTTTGTACTCAATGAACACAACAAGTTAGTTGAAGCTAAAGGTTAAGGTATTGGAATTAATTGAAAAAGATATTGGGAAGGTCAAAATATTTTGACTAATGAGAGAGAAATATCTACTAAAACAAAGGAAAATAGGTTCACCAAGAATGGGAATGGGATGATGCATCTACACTTTCCTTCCTAGTTTCATTTGGTAAAAAAGATCCCCTAAGGAAAGATTGACTTTCAACCCTTAGGTGAGTCAACCTTGGTGGAGATCTTGTTGTTTTCCTTATGACCTAGGATGGGATAAATCAGCCTAAAATGCACTTTTAGGAGATGAATGAAAATACTAAATGAATGCAATGATGCAATGTAATACATGAAACCTATAAATTAAACCTTAATTTGATAGAATCCATAAAGCAATTGCAGATCTAAGAAGGGCTTGATTTTATGCACATGCGATAAAAAGGGTGTGTTGAGTGTCCTCCTAGGACCCATTCGCCCTATGGTGAATGGGCCTTGCTACAAGGGTTGCAAAATTGATTTCACAGTCCTCTGGTCCTATGTCCGCAATCCTGATTCCTCTAGGTTTCACAGTGAGATATTCATAAATAAATTTTGAAAGTGAGTTTTCGTGGCTTGACAAAAACTTTGAAAACTTTTACAATTTTTCTCTTTTGATAGATCTTCAATCCTTCTTCAACCTAAGATCTGCAAAACACATAAGAGGGAAAAATTGTTTGTTTTTGGGGAATAGGGATTTGCCTTAGTCAAACCCCATTTTGGTAATTAAACCTTGAAATGAAACAATGAAACATGAAAGGAATGATGAATGAACAATTGCTATGTTGCAACTCACCAAACCCTTGAAGGACTAAAAATTAGATCTCTCCAAGGAATATATCTTGCATGAAATGACTTGATTGATGATGTGATCTTGATGCTTGAAATTTGACTTGAATGCTTGAAACCTACATCACAATGTTAGATCCAAAAACATGTATAATGCTTGCTTGAGATATTGAATGCTACAACAAATGACTGATAAATCTGCTCTCAAACACCTTTGACAATAATTTTAGCTCTTATGAAGTTTGAATAATGTTGCTTAGACTTGAATTGATAAAAAGACCTTGCTTTTATAGGCAATTTTCTAATTTCTTGAAAATTAAATATTACAATCCGACGTTTGAATTTGAATTTGGGATCATAAAAAGGCCACCAAAAACATATTAAAAATTTGAATTAAGCAACTAAAGGGGACCAACCTAAATTGCTAGGACTTGTTCATTTCTTGGTTTTAAAAATGATAATTGCATTAATTAAATCATGATTCCCCTTTTGGAAATTGCAATTAATTAGGCTTGTAGATGAAAAATAGGGCCAATTAGAGGCTTAAAAAGTCCAATTAATTAAGGGACCCAAACATATTGTGAAAATTTAAAGGAGTACATTTTTTGACACTACGTCTACAACCTAATTCTTTATGTATTTGTTGCAGAAGATCAATTTGTTATTATCATTAATGCCTTGGAAAAGGTTAGGAAAAATGCTTGTTCAAGTAAGGCAAGATTATCACCTATGAAATAGGAAAGGGGTGGTTTATGAATGAAACCATGCTCTTCAAGTTTTGAGTTATCGAGAAACGTTCATGCTTGGTAACTAGGTATGTAATAATTGTTGATATCTCTTGGAAGATACTATCAAGCCAACATGATTTAGTGAGAATTATTACTCAACTGATATATATGCTCATCAATAGAGATAGATTGAGCTGGGAATTAGACTATGAATTTTGAAATAGTTAAAGGATGAAAGAAAGCCAAGGTATGGATACAAAGGATGGAGTTATATCTACACAATGATATCTAATCATTATATTTCAAGGATCAAATGGGACATAAGTCCATGGAAAAGGTTTCACTTAGTTGGGATGGACTACTATGAATCAAAGAAAGAACCTAGGTACCAAGTTTTGGGAGAGTAAGGAATAAAATGAGGTAAATTGATGTCATATTCAAAACCCATTGGAATGAAAAAATTATTTGATTGATGAGGAACCACTATAATGTAGAAGGAAAAAGAGTAAGAGGTTACTAGGTATGTAGCAAGTTGTTGTCTACTATGCCAGAGGATGAAGATAGGATGTCGTCATCAACATGACTTGTATACTCTCATGAAGTTCTAGAGAGGTGGTGGTAGATCATTATAATAGATTTTGATCTTTCTATGTCGATGGAACTAACATAATGTTATGGTGGAAAGATTCACCAAGGTAACCAAATCTAATTGAAAATTTTGATTTGTAGGATACTAGTCTTAAACAACAAATTTGTGTAAAGCAGTTGCTTAAAGTTCCCGAGAAGGTTATTTTAGAAAGGGACACACATGTAATGTTAAGGTTTTATGTAGACCATGATCACCTTGTTGAATATTCAATTCAAGGTATGCTTAACTTATTTCTTTGAGTCAGCTAGTTAGGCTAAAGGAATACATTGAATCTTGGAGGATTTTTGGAAAAAAAATTATAATAAACTTCTATCATTGAAATTTGATCCATTTGAAACATTACACCGAACGAAGGGCTAAAATCCTATAAGCTGGGAAAAGCTAGGAAATAGGATTAACCTTAGACCAAAAATGTTGCCATAAATGGAAGAGTAGATAAAAATAATCAAGAAAACTTGTTGATACAAAGTTTATGCTCAAAACTGATAGGTATCTAAGGGAAATACTTGTTGGTGTGAAAGGGGTACTTTATCTAGCTAGTTATCCACTTAGGTTCTTTTCACACCTTATTACTTAAGTTACTTAGGGTCCACATGGGATATTTATCACTTTATGTATCATATCATAAGATTAAGACACTTGTCACAATATTATGATACTTATCCACTTTATGTCTCATATCATATGATTAAGACACTTGTCATAATCTTATGATATCTTATCCCTCACCTTGGCCTATATAACCAAGGGGTTCCCTTTGTAATCTTACACCATTCCAATTATCAATTTTCGAAGCTCTTAATGCATTATGTCATATTGACATTGCATAATATCTCCAAGTTTTGGTTTGCATTCTTCATGCTTTTTCAATTTATGTAGATTTTGTTTTCTCTAAAAAATTTCTTTGGGTTATTCAATATATTTTAGATTTCTAACATGGTATCAAAGATTTTGTTTTGAGAAATTTAAATTCTTAGATTCCTGATTGAGTTTCTGGTAAAAATCTTGTAAATTCTCACATGCTCTTCTCTTGCATTCTTGAATGATCTAGAGAATCAAAAAGAATTTACAAAGATCTAATAACCTCTTCATATTGTATATGTGTTCTGTGAGATCTAGGTGATTGCAACACTTCTAGTTATAATGGTAGCATTTTTGGCTATTCCAATGCATCCTAGAAGGCTTGAGAGAGTCAGATTTGACTTTTTTTTCATCCAAATTGGAGATTATTTGACATAGTTGCAAACGGGGGTTTGATGGAAACCATTTTTTATTGGAGCCATTTTCATTTTCACTTTAGAAATCCATCTTCCACTCATTTGTAAGAAAAATGATTTTTAGGTTTTGTAGCCAGGGTCAAAATCTCATCTAGGTATCTTTTAGATTTTGCATATCTTGAGTAGATCTGAAGAAAGTTGCTGTCCAAAATGTGTTGCACGTCATTTTTTCTACAGGTTGAAGGTTAAATAAAATTCATTTTCTCATCTTCTGCTTGTTGGATCAAAAATATATTTTAAGGTTTTGTTCTTTGCATCAAAATATTTATGGGTTTTTTTTGTTGTCTACTCATAGTGAATAGATTTTTTAGAAATCAAATTAGAAGTAAATTTTTTTTGCTAGAAGACCTGTTTCCTGCAGGCTAAATTCAGCCAGTTTTTCAAAAATTCATATCTTTTTCTTCAAGTGTTGGATTTTAGCAAATAAGATATTATTAGAAAGCTGGAGATGAACACTTTCCATCCATAGAGGTGTTGAGGATATTTTTTTTACCATTTTGTACCAAATATTTTAGGTTGAAGCTGTCTTGTGCTAATTTCTTCAACATGCCATAACTTTCACCCTAGTGCTTTGATTTTCAGAAACAAATAGGCGTTGGAAAGGTCTTGAAGAGAACTACACAACCATATGTCTATTTTTTCCAAATTTTGTCTCAGGTTCATTTTGTATCATAATTTTTAATTTTGGCTATTTTGAGCCTATTGAGCATTGTATCTTGGAAAAGACTTTGTAAATACACTAAATTATAAAGTGTCAACCTTGTAATATTTTGGGGTGGTGATCTTTGATACTATTGAAAAATGTGGGGGTGTTTTTTGGCGTTCTTGTGCTCACTTTCTTTTTGCATTTCCTTTTGCATTCTTCACCACGACATCAACACCAATTCCTATTCTAATTGCATAAAACTATTTTGAGTGAAAATCAAAAATACATATTCACTTAAGAAGACTTGGTTTGTATATATTAGTAATGGGAACATAAACTAAACCAACTAAAGATGAAGAAAAGTTTGAGTGGTTTAACAAATGTGATAAAGCATATAGAGAATTGTGTGTGTCTATATCTCCTAATTTACTCTTTCATATTGAATCTTTGAATACTCTAAATAAAATACGGAAAAAGATAGAATCCATTTTTGGCGCACAAGATTCTATTAGGGGTCATATGTTGGAGAATGAACTAATTAGTTTAAATCTAGGCAACTTTAACAGAATTCAAGATTTCTTTACCAAAATGAAATCACTAAGGCTATAGCTACAACAATGTGGAATTGATAAGAAAGATGAACATATGATTCTAAGTATTCTCTCAAAGCTAAGTTTTGAATATTCACTATTTGTTTCTACCTTCTATGTTACTAAGGATGCACTTGGGTCTCAATTCAAGATGCCATCTTTGGATGATTTTGCTACTTCTCTCACACATGAGTAGGATAAGATAATTTAGGTGGGAACTCTTAAGACTTCTAAATCACACATGCCTTGGATATAAATGTTGGCACTAATGAAAAAAGAGGAAAAATTAGTAAAGGATAAGAAACAAAAGAATAGCAAAGAGAAGAAGAATAAAAAATCAGCTACTCCAAATGCAAGTAATGAGATCTCATCTTCAAAGGGTGACAAGCCTCAGAAAAAGAAGGTCAAATGTGCCTATTGTAAGAAACCTAGTCATGATGAGCACAAATGTTTGAAGAAACAAGTAGATCATTTGACACACATTATTGAGAAGCATAATCTTAGTGTTCCTGATTCCATCAAACAAAGTTTAGAAGAGGGTTCTCACAAGTCCAAAGATAACAAAAAGGGGAAAGAAAGGAAAGGGAAAATCCCTTGTAGCAGTTACTTCTCCACCATCCACATGGGTTCTTGATTCAGGTGATGCACACCACATGGATTCAACTGAGGGTGAACTTGAATCTATGGAGCCATGTTCTATGTCTTCCATTTTGATGGGTGATGACACTCCACTTGAGGTGTGTGGGAGAGGGTCTATTAATATGGGGATGGCACATTTTAGGATGTTCTTTGTGTGTCCTCATTATCAACTAATCTCCTATCTATCTATCAAATCACTCACATAGGTACAAGCAAGAGAGTTGAGTTTACTCTTGATTTAGTGGTGATTCATTAGATGCAAAATGATTCTATAATTGTAGTTGGGAGAGAAAATCATCAATATCAACTTTATTTGTTCTCTCACTCTGTTCCTGATCCTCCTTCAACTGCTTTTCTCACTCATTCAAATGATGTGAGTAAATTGTGGCATCAACAGTTTGGCCACTTGAACTATCACTACTTGCAACAACTCAACAAATAAGACATGGTTACAAGATTTCCTACAGTTCACTTTTATAAAGGTGTTTGTCATGGTTACTTTTGGAAAGCATCTTGAAGAGAAGTTTGACAAAGGAAAAGCTTGGAGAGCCTCACATCTTTTGGAGTTGGTAGATAGTGATTTGGCAGGGCCATTTCCACAACAAAATTTTAGTAGAGCCTAATATGTTTTGATATTCATTGATGAATTCTCCAGGTACACCATCGTGTACTTTCTCAAACAAAAGTTTGATGTCTTTGATTCATTCTTGGAGTATAAGGCTTTTATAGAGAAAAAACTAGAAAATCTATCAAATTTTTGCATACAGATAATTGGGGGGAATATTCCAACCATAGGTTTGTGCAGTATTGTGCTTTAGAGGGTATTGATTTACAACATACAATCCCCTACATTCCTTAGCAGAATGGAGTTGTAGAATGAAAGAATCAGTCCTTGAAAGAGATGGCTAATTGTATGATTCACTCCAAGTCTTTGACACCACCTTTTTGGGAAGAAGCCATTAAATGTGCGTGTTACATCTAGAACCGTGTTACCCATAAAGTTGTGAAGGGGGTAACTCCTTTTCAAGCTTGGACCGGTTGGAAACCTTCAGTTAAGAACTTTCGAGTGTTTGGTTCTAGTGCATGGGCCCATATTCTGACAAAGAAACAAAATTGCTATGGATCCATAGAGCAAGCCTTGCATATTTGTTGGTTACCCAAATGATGTCAAAGGCTATAGGATTCTTCATCCTACCACACATGAGTTGTTTATTGAGAGGAGTGTTCAATTTGAGGAGAGTTCTTCCAATCCTTCTCTTGACACTTCTCCTACCACCATCACTTTGGAGTCCTTGTATCATGATGATAATTCTTCAGAGGTTCATCATACTTCAGATCATGATGAGGAGTCTTCTTCCTCCAGTTCAGATGATGATAGTGATCATGAGGATGCACATAGTTCATCTTTAGAGGATGATGATTCTCCTCCTCCAGATGTAGGGCCTCTTTAGGCTCGTCAGAATTTGTAGTCAACAAGTGATTGGGTAGGGGATCCTTCAGATCACAGGAGAACAAGATCACGGTTTCAAAATTCTCCACATGTCTTCCTTGCTTCAAATTTTGATCCAAAGAATTTTTGAGAAGCCTCTAGTGTCCTTGAGTGGGATGCAACCATGCAGGAAGAGTTCAATTCCTTGGAGAGGAACCACACTTGGGATCTTGTCCCACTTCCTAAGGGAAGGAAACTTGTTCAATGCAAGTGGGTCTATTGAAAAAAATATGCAAAAAATGGTTCAGTTGACAAGCATAAGGCTCACTTGGTTACCAAAGGATTCTCCCAAGTTCTAGGGATGGACTACTTCGAGACTTTTGCACCAATCGCCAAAATGAAATCTATCTGACTTGTTCTTGCTATAGATGCCGCACATAGATGGGATGTTCATTAGATGGATGTGAAGAGTACTTTTCTTCATGGTGATCTTCAGGAGGAGATATACAAAGAGAAACCACAAGGGTTCATTCAAGATTCTTCACTTGTGTGTCATCTTTGGAAGTCTCTCTATGGCCTCAAAAAGGCCCCTTGGGCTTAGTACGCCAAGATTGACTTCTTCCTTCAGACAGTGGGGTTCTATCGGTGCCATTCTGATCCTAATGTCTACATATTATAGCAGGATGATACTCATACCTTCTTGGTTCTCTACGTTGATGACTTGTTGAGCATAGGGAGTCTCTAATCCACCATTTGAGTAGTGAAAACCACCCTTCATGATCAATTTTTGATGTCAGACTTGGGCTTGCCATACTAATTCTTGGGGATTGAGATTACTTAGTCTTCCTTAGGTATCACTCTTTCACAATCTAAGTACGCACTTGAAATGCTCTAGAGGTTTCACATGGCTGATTGTAAGCCTATACTGACTCCATTCTTGTTAGGGGTCAAACTTGAGGCTAAGTGTCCTTCACCTTTGGTTGATGGAACTTTGTATCGACAACTTGTTGGTAGTCTCATCTACCTAACTCATATGAGGCTTGACATTTCATATGCAATAGGCATGGTGTCTCGATTCATGTAGGAGCCACATGAACTACAATGGAAAGAAACTAAGCATATTCTTCACTACATCAAGGGCACTCACAATTATGGGATTCATTATGCAATGTGCGTGAATTTTGACTTGGTGGGACACATAGATTTAGATTGGGTAGGCAATTCTCAGGATCACAAGTCTACTTCAGGATATTGCTTCTCCCTTAGTTCTAGTCCCATTTGCTGGTTGAGCAAGAAGCAGTTTGCTATTTCTCTTTCATCTACAAAGGCTGAGTATCGAGGAGTAGTTAATGTTGCTATTGAGGCCATTTGGCTTCAAAACATTCTCACTGATTTTGGAATTCCATTTTGAAAGCCAATAGTCATCTATTGTGACAACTAGAGTGTGATTCAAATCTCTCACAATCTGGTCCATCATCAGCAGACCAAGCACATCGAGATCCATATGCACTACATTTGGGAGTTGATTCATGGTGAAACCTTGATTTCAAGTACTATTTGACATCAGATCAAACTATAGATATCTTCAATAAAACCTTCACCGAGAGAAAGTTCCTTCATTTGCAAGCTTTTCTTGGTGTGCAGTTGGTGTCCTCCTTTGGGGGGCTACTTAGTCCTTCTTTCTCTATTTTAGAGAGGATTTTTGTCCCACTGGGATTTCTTCTTTTCTTTATTTGGGAGAATTTTTTGTACATGGGTACCTCATCAGGCCTAATAGTCGGCACCCATATTGGCATCTTTGCATTGTATACTCTCCCTAAGTTACACTTAAGGGGGGTTTGTTGGTGTGAAAGGGGTACTTTATCTAGCTAGTTATCCACTCCAGTTCTTTTCACACCTTATTACTTAAGTTTACTTAAGGTACACATGGGATATTTATCACTTTATGTCTCATATCATAAGATTAAGACACTTGTCACAATATTATGATACTTATCCACTTTATGTCTCATATCATAAGATTAAGACACTTGTTATAACCTTATTATATCTTATCCCCCACCTTGGCCTATATAACCAAGGGGTTCCCTTTGTAATCTTACACCATTCCAATTATCAATTTTGGAAGCTCTTAATGCATTCTGTCATATTGAAATTGCATAATCTCTCAGAGTTTTGGTTTGCATTCTTCACGCTTTTTTAGTTTATGTAGCTTTGATTTTCTCTTAAAAAGTTATTTAGGTTATTCAATCTGTTTTAGATTTCTAACAATACTATTATGCTAAAGGTAAATATTAGTGGTAGTGATGGATGGTCTTGACTTCAAAGTTGTCCAATGGTGTAAAGAAAAAGGGGAAGGATGGGACCCACTGTGTAGTGTGCAATGCACAAATATTCCTTTTCTATTTGGGTTACACTATGGATAATTGTGTGATAGCCAATGAGAACGTGTTTCTCCAGTCACTGTGGTATAGGTGTTATATAGGATACAACTACTATTATACTTATGATGTACATATGGGATAATATAATTATGTATAGTTCTTTGGAGAGAAAGTATGTGTGAAGCACACAAGTTCTTCCCATATGTTAGTTGAGTTACTTAGTG
Organism: Sequoia sempervirens; assembly: GCA_007258455.2. Classification (NCBI taxonomy): domain Eukaryota; kingdom Viridiplantae; phylum Streptophyta; class Pinopsida; order Cupressales; family Cupressaceae; genus Sequoia; species Sequoia sempervirens. The sequence goes on along the minus strand of VDFB02385109.1, from coordinate 37,345 downwards.
CAAGGTCCAGGAAGGATGAAATTACAGAGGACAGTGCGATGAGGGAAGATTATTTAGTATTTATGATAATTTACTTATGTCCTGTGCATGATGTGTAAATTGAAAGAAAAACCTTTATTTGAATTTATTTGTACATTTTGGTACTTTAAATCATTGGGGATGATGATTCACAAGGGGGGAAGTATGTTACACCCTGTTTCTCAGTTATCGAGTTACTCTTACCTTCATGGGTAATTATGATGGTAAATATAGATCATGACATTAATATGTTTATTAGGTGAATGAAATACTAGAATATGCATTAAGATGTTATTGCTTTTTAAGGAATGAATATTTTCTATACTGATGGAAAATGTGATGAATGAATATGTATTGCAATGTGTTTACTTTAATACTTTGATGATGCAAATGGATTTCATGTGAATGGCTAACTACCTTTGTGATGCACTAAGTTGGGTATAGGATGGAGTCGAGCCATTAGGTACGAGAGGGGGAGTATCACTTAGGAGAAGAACTTGGTCTGGTAACCCTTAATGAGCCTAACTGAGTATACACACACTCACACCCTAGTTTGGTCTAGTTGAGTCGAGTTGGTTCATGAATCAAATAAGTAAACTTTTGGTCATGGTTTTGGGATGTTTTTAATGTTTGTGTGATGGGTTTTGATTTCCTTTCGATTGATAGGAAGTTTGGGTTAAGATTCCTTTTGTTCATCTTGACAATTGAAGTTAAATGTCTTTGATAGTTTTGTGATACTTGAAGGTTGTGGATAAATATATAGATAAGTATATATATGCATGTATTTAAATATGATTGTATATATGTGCACCCATATATTTGTATGAAACATTATGTTAATAATAATGCATAAATGGATATTAATATGTATATATATATTGATGGATATTATATATATGTGTGTGTATATATATGCATGTATTTAAATATGATTGTATATATGTGCACCCATATATTTGTAGGAAACATTATGTTAATAATAATGCATATATGAATATTAATATGTATATATATATCGATGATGTTATATATATGTGTGTGTATATAATTAATATATAATTAATATATATATATATATTAACACTTGTTTATCTTGAGTAGATAGTAAATGATAAATATATGTATAGGTATATAAGTTAGTATTAATAAAAGTATATATATACTTGTTAATGTATATTTGAATGGAAATTAATGATTTAACACACACACACACAAAGTTTTATATAAATGAAATGATCAACACATATAATGTGACCCAAACAAATAGTAATAGGCTTGTATAAAGCCAACAACAAATCAATCCTATGTTGCACCAATGTTGAGCATATGAGAGGTGTATTATTACATGTTTTAAATTCACACACAATGCAAAATGAATGATTAATGAAGGGCTTGATTTTGGTCAAACCTGCCACCCATATATTATGCAATAGAGAGAAGGAATTTAATAGTGCAAAGTAGCGTAGGAAACATAAGGAACACAACAATTATGGAGTAAGAGATGGCTCATGTAAAGTGCATGAGAGTAAGTTAAAACCTGCTCATATATAGTGCATAAGAGAGGGGTCTATATGCAAAGGAAATCACATAGAAGGAAGATGTCTTAATACATATGACAACACATAAAGTTTAAAGAGTTAAATATATGCAGATTTAATGATATAAGATAATGTGCTAATTTGTGCTAAGAAAGAGGCATGCATTTCATTTAAATGTTGTTGATAATATAAAAAGCAACACACAACATGTGTATGTGGAAAAGTTCAGTGCCATAATAGTAAATAGAAAGAAAATAAGTCTTCAAACCAACATACAACATGGAGACTTGGTCAAATAAGAGTTGGTTGCATTGTGTGAAGGTAGTCGACTTGCATGAAAAAATAGGAAACCTATAGAGAGGCATCACTGTCCCTTGACCTAGTAAAAGAGTCATGTTGTCTCAAGAATAAAGTTGACTCAACCATTGGAAATATGAGGAATATCATGTGTTGCAATCTGAGAGTTCAATTTAGCTGAGTCGATGCAAGTGCATAGGAAGGCAACACAATTATTAGCTTGTTTATAGCCTTTGGAAGCTCAAATTTTAGTATATATAGAGGTACTCTCTCTACCATTTGTTACACTTTTCATTATAATATCTTCATTGTTATTATGATGTATTTTTTATGAAAGAGTATTTTGAGAGCCTTGTGAGATAGAGAGTTGCTTTGTGATTTTACAATTGTTGAGAGAATTGGTAAGAGACTAGAGGTGGAAGATAGGTTGAACTTAGGAGTAGCAAGAGGGCTTGAGGAAGTTGAGCTAGGAGGAAGTAATATTGGTTGGAGCTTTTAATACAAGCATGCTAATTCATATTCCTTTACTATTTTATGATTGAACAATTATTTTTTTATGATTGCCTTTGTTTGGAAAGGATTGATTTAAATACATGTTTTAAACTAGCTCTAATTCTTGGTAGATTCTTGAAGTGCCCTCTTGAATTTTTAGCTTTTCATGCTAGGTAAACCTTTGTGGACAACAAGGTTAGAATATATTGGGAATGATAGCATGATAGACATGTCATCATTGATATCTTGTGATGTTATGCAAATCATGTTAATAGACTAGATTGATTACTCATAGCTCCTTGAAAGTAGGAAGAGAGTATTTTCCCTAGGGTTAGGATGTATATGCTAGTATTGGGGACAAATAGAATGTATGCACCAAGTAATGAGGACATCTAGAATGTATGTGTTGGAGTATAGGACCACTGAGAGGGGGGGTGAATCAGTGGTTAGATAAAATCAATCTCAAAACCTTAATACTCTTAACCGCACAAAACTTTAGCTATGCTTTTAATGAATGAACAAAAAGATGTGCAAATTATAACAACTCATGTAAATCTAAAAATACTGAATCATGCACAAAGCAACACATCATCACAAAAACATGAGACACCAAATTTATGAGTGGAAAAACCATTAAAGGGTGAAAAAACCACTCTAAACAATTTCTTTTGTTACTCCAAAGGGCACCAACCCTGTTTACATTTAGTGAGCACCAACCCACTGAGAGCACCAACTCTATTTTCTTTTATAAAGCACTAACCCACTGAGAGCACCAACTCTCCTTCAAAGCACCAACTCTGTAAACACCAAAGCACCAACTCCAATGGCTGAAGCACCAACTCTAGTCTTCAAATACAAGAAGATCAATACAAAGTACTACTTTGTTTACATAAGTTTACTGTCTCTTGTACATAAGATTACTTGAAACATATGACAAGCTAAGATAGTATAATACAAACCATGAAGTGAAAACATGATGATTTAAGACCACTTTTATCATACTTGTCATAGTATTGTGACTGCAAACCCTTGGAACACTGTAAAAAAAAAAAAACACACTATACTTTGAACTACACCTTACATTGTCATTTTGCAACAACACTAGCATAGATGCATCAAGAGAAGAATTGCATTGAGAAAAAATTGATCCACTATACCATTTACCACCATGCTAAATACCATACAATCCACTATCATCTTAGTCAATGTACTGCCAAAGCACTATTACCAAAAAGAGTACACCTCCAATAACAACTTGCACTGTCATAGCATTGATAACTATCCCTTGATGCATTTCCTTGATACAAACATAAAATATAAAGCAAAAACTTTTCAAATGAAATAACCAATCCTTGTCAGTGAATATGTACCAAAACACTCATAACAAGAATAAGTGTCTATGACTGAGATACTTTCACTTGAGGCACCAAAAGATCATTTGCAAGAATTTTACAAACAAGAATCCATCACCAATTATACACTGTCTTGGAGCAGACATCAAGCACCTTGAATGAAACATGACACACCATGAAATATCACTAAAACAATAAGAAATATGGAAGAACACTACTGAACAATCATACTGCACCTAGAATATGCATGAACATCACCCATTAAGATACCCACAAGAGGGATTAAAGTGTGAATGCATAGCCTTCCCCTAAAACCATGCATAAAAAGACTATCTTTATTGAAGAGAGGCAAGGGAAAGGAAACCAAGCCTATCCCTTGAGTATTCAAAGACCTCCTTTGGAAATGGTTTTGTAAAGATATCAACAACTTGATCACTAGAAGCTATGTAATCCAAAAATTTCATTAGCCAAGATTTTTTCCCTCAAGAAATGATATTTGATAGCAATATGTTTATTTCTTGGATGCATAACAGGATTCTTGGAGATATTGATTGCACTAGTATTATCACATAAGATATGAACAGGCTACGATACTTCTACCTTGATGTCTTTGAGTGTTTGAACCATCCATAAGACCTAAGAACAACTTGTGGTAGCTGCAATATATTCTACTTTAGCAGTTGATAGAGACATCGAATCTTGTTTCTTGCTATGCCAAGACACTAATCTATCACCCAGAAAGAAGGCTCCTCCACTATTACTCTTTCTATCATCAAGACACCCTACCCAATCAACATCAATATAGGAAAGTAAAGTAAAATCATCATGTATAGGGTACGGAAAGCCATTCAATAGTACCATTGAGATATCTAAAGATTCTCTTGATTGCATTAAGGTGAGATTGCTTGGGATAGGATTGAAATCTTGCAACTAAGCATACAACCTGCGTGATATATGGTCTTGAAGCTTTCAAATAAAAAAGAATACCTATCATAGATTTGAATAAGATCTTATCTACAACAGGTGAGTCATCATCTTTACCTAGCTTGCATCTAGTTACCATAGGAGTCCCAACTGGTCTACTTTCATCCATCTAAAATCTTTTGAGCATTTATTTTACATACTTCATTTGTGATATAAAGATACCCTTTTCAAGTTGTGAGACTTGCAACCCAAGAAAGAAAGACAACTCTCCAAGCATAAACATCTCAAATTCAGATTTCTTGATGTTAGGGAAAGAATTACACATTTTGTCATCATTGCTACCAAATATAATGTCATCTACATAGACAACAACAACAAGAATATCTTCACCTTTTGTCATGAAATATAAGTTGCTATCAACACCTCCTTTTGTAAACCCTTTCCCTTACAAATACTTGTCCAACCTAGATTACCATGCTCTAGGAGCTTGTTTCAAGCCATACAATGCCTTTTTTAGCATATAGACATGATCTTTCTTTCCTTCACATTCAAAATCCTCAAGCTACTCCATGTAAGCCTCCTCCTCAAGATCACAATTAAGAAATGTTGATTTACCATCCATTTGAAACACCTTGAAATTCTTGTAAACTAAAAAATCTAGAAACATTCTTATGGCCTTAAGTCTAGCTATAGGTGCAAAAGTTTCATCAAAATCAATATCCTCAACTTGAGAGTATCCTCTACAAACTAATCTAGCTTTATTCCTGATTACATTACCTTTTTCATCAAGTTTGTTTCTAAACCCCATTTTTCTCCAATAAAATTCTTGTCTTTGGGTCTAAGAACAAGTTCCCATGTCTTGTTCCTCTCAATCTGGTTTAATTCCTCCTCTATAACTTTAACCCAACACTCATCTTTGCTGGCCTCTACATAGGTCTTTGGTTCAATTTCTGAAATCAAACAAACATGCACTTGATCACTTGTATTAGCAAGCATGCTTCTTATTTGCACACCAATACATTTGTTCCCAATAATCAACTCATGAGGATGATCCCTTTGTAATGATTTTCAAGGAGTTTTAGCTGTAGACTCCATAGGATTTTCAGTAACATCTTCTTCCACTAGATCTTCCACCTCTTCTTTTGGAACTTGAACTTCTTCCACATCTTCTTCTATCTGTTGCTCACAAGATTGTTCACAAGGCTACAACCTTTCATCAATCTTAACATTAACACTTTCTACTATCTTTTTGAGTCTTTTATTGAAACACTTAAAGGATTTACTATGTGTAGAATAGCCTAAGAAAATACCCTCATCAACCCTAGACTCAAAGCTACCCAAACTATCATCATCTCTCTTGATAAAAAATTTAATACCAAAGATTCTAAAATAATCAACATTTGCTGACTTACCATGTCATCTAGTTCAAATGGAGTATATTTAGCATTTACTCTTAACTGCACCCTGTTTAGAATATATACAATGTATGAACTGCTTCTTTCCAATAAGTGTTAGGTAGATTTTCATCAAGAAGCATTGTTCTTGCTATCTCCTTAACTATCCTATTCTTTCTCTCAACAACTCCATTTTGTTGAGGTGTCTAGGGGTTGAATATTGTCTTTTAATGCCATGAATTTCACAATAGTGCTCAAAATCCTTTGAAGTATACTCTCCACCCTTATCTGATCTTAGACATTTGATTTTCAAATATGATTCTCTTTCAACCATCTTTCTAAAAACCTTGAATCTATTAAATGCTTCTAATTTATGCTTCAAAAATGTCACCCAGGTCATTCTAGTGTAGTCATCAATAAAGAGGATAAAATATCTTTCACCATTTAAAGATTTTGTCCTTGTTGGACCACACAAATCAAGAATGAACAAGCTATAAAGGTTTAGTAGAAGAGTATTCTTTAGACTTAAAGCTAATTCTTGTTTGCTTACCTAATTGGCATACCTTGCAAGTGTTGGAGTTAAAATGACACTGAGAGGTGAATTGTTCTAACAGATTTGACCAATTTTCACATATTCAAAACATAGCTCAGATTTGATCTCAATATTATTCTGATTAATGCATTCATGAGTTGAATGTAATCATTCATAAACAGAATTGAGAAAAGTAATAAACCCAACAGTGAACAGAAACAACAACACAGAAAAGTAGAGAGCACACAGAAGAACCAAGATACAAAAGATTTGCCAAGTGGAAAACCCTCCTGGGGTAGAAAAACCACTCCTAAACTGCCTTACTGGCTTAATCTTCAAAACCACTGTTAACAATGCCTTATAGGCTAAATTTCTAAGCACCAACTCAAGGAGCACCAACCCCTCATTTAGAGACACCAATCTCAAGGAGTACCAACCCCTTACTTAGATTACAGAATTACAATAAAAATATATCAGAGGATCTCTCTGTTTACAGTTAAGTTCATAACACTCTGCTTCTAATACTCTAGTAGCAATGTCCCAGTATTACATCTAGTTCCCTCTCTTGATTATGGCTAGATTAACTATCTCTCAGAATTACAGGCCAACAACATCTTCACTATTTTCAACATTGGTTTTTATATACATTCCAAGTGTGTCAGTTACGAAGAGATCTTCAACAAGCATTTTTCACCAGATTCTCAAATTCTCTTACTGATTTTTGAATATAAAGCTGATTCATAATGATCTGTAGATTATGGTAAAAATCAGAGAAACGCCTATCCATAGAGCTTTTAATTTCTGCGCTGAATCAGGAGACTTCAAATTGTAACTGAAAGATTTTCATCAAAGTCATGACAGCCCACAAATAGAAAATCATATCCTCTCAGAGAATATTTTCCAGAGATTCGATACCAACCAAAGAAGTCTGCATGCAACTATACTTAGAAAAATTCATTAAATAAAAAATGCAATAGCTCAAAAAGAAACTCGATGAATATCCTATTATGTAACCGTTCTGAGATTTGATGCCAATCCATTATGACGACCACAGAGTTTTGAGCCTTCGTAACTATTCGCTGAGACAACCACATAGTTCTGCCGAAGGCAATTAAATCGCCAGACAATCCCTTTAGATATCGCTTTCGCCAAGAGCCATCAGAGTCGGGAAGAACACATAACGAATACATCATGTCTCATCGATAGGCTTCCTTAGATTATTGTTCATTCGCTGTCGCTGTAGCCTAAAGATTTTCTCACCGAATGCATCCTTCTATCTGTCGCTGTGACATCCTCTGTCGGGGAGACGCTTTGTAGATTTCGCAGTGTTTCACCAAAAGACCCATCATTTCAATCGTGACACCTATCATTCCCAAGTTTGAAAGCTCACGTTTTCATTCCTGTCGCCAAGACATAACACTTTCGGGAGACACACTATATAGATCCTCTTTTGCCGAAACATCTTGAGCTCACCTCAGATCGCCAAAGAGAACAAATCTCACACCAATAAAGTCCTTTTGAATTCCATCGGCGAGACATATCAAAGTCGGGGAGACCTCTTGTAGAGCACACCATGTCTTTCTGAAAGTCTTCATCCACTTTTTTGTTGCTAAGACAAGACAAACCTTTCACTGAAAGCCCCTCATTAGACTTAGTCACCAAGACTTGACGGGTTCGCTGAGACTCTATAATGAAACTCATGAGTCTTACCAAAATGTTTTATCCATTCATCCGATGTCACTGAGACAATCTAGATCTTATGCCGACAAAGTCTCTTTATGTTTCATTGGCTAGAACGAAGGTCACTCGCCGAGACCTCTCGTCGAAAACCCTAGCTCTTATCGAAGAGATTACCTTTATGTTTTCGGTCGGTGTAACAAATCGTATTCACCAAGACATTACATCAATAGCCATTAGCTTTACCGATAAGCCTTCATATGAATATGACTGGTGAGACACACTTGAATTCACTATGACATTATATTGAAACCTTAAGCACTTTCCAATAGACTTCCATTCACCATCGGTCGATGTAACATTGCAATCTCACTATGACATCATACCGATGGGATAACTTATGCTGATATGATTCTTTCTTGTGCTGGTCAGTGTAACAAACCAAAATCACTGAGACCACATACCGACATATTTAACTTATGCCGATAGAGAACACTTTTCTATCACCGAAACCAAAGGAAAGTCTTGCCGAAATAACCTTTCTTGAGCTGATTTCCAAGACAACGCTAATGTTACACCAAATGCAACTTGTATGTTAAATTCAATCGCCATGACAACTGAAATGTCTTGTCAATAGGCAACTCAGACATTTCAAAGTGGATCGAGGAGACTCTGCCATTTTCACTCCAATATGAGTATGCTTGAGAGAGAAACAACCAAGGCCTATGATATGCAAGGAGAACCACTCTGACAAAGAAACCATCTTTCAAACTTTGTCAGTCAAAGATGTCTCAACATCATCAATTAGAATCATAACAAATAACATTTTGAAGTGCCAATATAAATCATAAGGATCCAAACAGAGACTGATCACCAAAGAGAACCAACTGAAAGGGATTTTGACATCAAGGACAAACTATATGATCACAACTGAGATCCAATAGCAAGTACTACTTCTTGGCTTGGAGATGAGTGGCATATTTCTCACATTTTCATTTTTACTAACCTTGACAAGATTGTAAAAGTTTACATGTCCAAAGCTCCTGTGCCATAACCAACTTTCTTCAAATTGACCCATGAAGCAAATGTGTCCATCTTTATCTTTGTTTGCACCCTCTTGAAGATTATAAATATTTCCTTTTGTTCTCAACCCTACTACAACTGTTCTTCCTGAGTTTTTTCTTTATAAGACAACCTTGAGCACTAAAAAGAACTCCAAATCCATTGTCACAAATTTTACTTACACTCAAAAGGTTATGTTTTAAGCCTTCTACATGTAGTATACATCATGTAATGGTGTATCATCATCTAAAGATATAATACCTTTACCTTGATTTGAATGCAAAATTCATCTCCAAACATGATTGATCCACCATCATAGTCTTCAAATTTGATGAATTTTCTCTTATCACCTATCATGTGATGAGAGCACCCACTGTCTACAAACCATAGATCTTTTTTCTTGGCATGTAGGGAAGTTTGAACAATCAAGGATTCAATATTTTTAACTATCATCTTTGGTCTCCAAACTAACTTTACCTTATCAACATTAGAATGTACAACTATTCTATTTTGTTGCACCTCCAAGCTAGGTCTACAATACTTAGCTATGTGCCCAAAATTTCCACAGTTAAAGCATCTTAACTTATTCAAGAACTCAAAAGAATTTCTACTAGTAAAACTTGATCTCCTTTTAGCCACCAAAATTGCACTCACTAGCTTTATGCCCATATTGGTTACAATTGAAGCAATAACCCGAGAAATACAAATTGTACTTGAATGATGTATTCTTTTTGCTAACAAGTGGCCTCATGTTTCTTTTGTTTGTGACATTAACACCACTATCAACATGTTGAAGATTATTGGAATGTGAGCATTCACCTTCTCAAACCCGAGGCCAACCTTGTTCTTATGACCTTTTTGCTTGTCCAAGAGATTTACTAGCTTATGACTACTACCACACATATCCAATATTTTCTTCAAATCCACAACTTCTGCTTCTAGAGTACAACACTCCTTTTCCTTTGTATCTAGCTCCATTTTAGTGACTTAAACAATTCTCTTATTCTCTTCAAGCTGAATTTTTAAATCTGCAACTAATTTTTCTGATTTATTGACCCTCCTGATTAGTTTTTTAGTCTGATTTCTTTTCTTTATTGCCTCCTTTTTGGGTTTTTTAATTTCACCAAATGTACATCTTAACTCTCCCTCAATAAATCTCTTCTTCTTCATTTTTAGATTGATCCTCACTCTTTTCATTCTGTTTTTCATCTAGATCATCAAAATCCATGAATAAAGTTTCTTCTTCTTCAATGGAATCTTCTGAGCAACTGTCTGTTACATCAACATCCTTGATAATTTTTTTTCTCCTTTTTTTTTTTTCCTTTTAGGGTTAAAATATTTCTTCTTACCTTGCTTTCTAGTATTCTCTTCACCACTTTCAAGAGCTTTATATGGACATTTAGCAACAATATGTCCAATTTTACCACAGCTGAAACATTTAAATGGAAGCTTCCCCTTATACTTCCTTGATTATTTTTTCAGTTTTCTCAAAAATATAGACTCTTTATCATTTAATTCTTCCGAATCAGAATTTTCTTCTTTATCTTGAATGATTTAAAAGCAAATTCTTTGCTTGTGGAGTCTTCATTATAAATTCTCATTTCATATGCTGTGAATGTAGCATGAAGTTCATCTAAAGTGAGCTTGTTTATATCTATTTCTTCAACAACATATATTTTAGAATCATACTTGGTTGTAAGTGACCTTAACACCTGTGTGTGAAAAAAAAAAAGTGAATTAGAATAAACAATAACACACAACAAATGCAATGTATTATATTAAGGAAATCTAAATTAACAACAGAATTTGATAAAATGATTCCTTAAAGACATTCCATCTTCCTCTATTCCTAAGGATCCTGTATTAGTGCTCTCAAATCTCAATTATGCACTGAATTACTGGGATGAAACCTAAGAAATGAGAAGCCATTAATTCTAGAATGCAGAAACTATGCCTACACCTACATGATTTGATGAATTTGCTGGATGATGAACTAAATGATATGCTAGATAATAAGCTACTATATACAGAATGTTATGAAATGATATAATGATGAATGTGCTAAACTAATGGAGATGCTATGAAAATGATTCTTAATGCTGTAAATAAACTAAGACACATCTAACAAAGAAGCCATAATTCTAATTTACTTGCTAAACTACTCTAAATTCTAAACTAGAATGCAAACCAATCTCCCAAATGCTAAGATGATTTTTGTATAGTAATTGTATGGAATGCTCTCTTATCCAAAAGCTATAAATGTGCCTCTATTTATAGATTTCACCAAGGCATCAAGTGAGTTGGAAGCAATGGACAATCAGGATTTAGTCTAGAGAGATCGCCGGTGAGAAATGAGGAGGTTAGAGAGAAACAAGGAAGTTGTCCCCTTTAATAGAACAAGCTTGCCAAGTGTAGAAAAGAATAAATGGAAAGGAGAAGCCATGTTTCCTTGAGTTTGTTGAGATTGTTGAGAATAAATGCCCATTTTAAAAATTAGGAGTAATCATTTCATGTGACACATGGTGAGATGTAAGGTGAGGTGGAAGGAGGTTAGAAAAATATGGAGAAATGTGAAAAAATAAAAAATAAAAATAAAAAATTAAAATTTAATGAGAGGGAATTAATCAAATGAAACAAATTAGTTAAATTTGTTTATTTAATTAAATCATGAAGAAAGTGGTATAAATTGGAAGAATTAAGAAATGTGAACTATATAAATAAACTTTGCAATTTATTTATACAGTAGAGGAAATAATTTTTTTATTAATTAAATAACCAGTATTTAATTAATATTCTCCAGACCAATTTTGGGTGTATACAACACCTTTTTAACAATTGTTTTCTCCTCCAAAGTTTCTCCAAGGCCTCAAATAACATTGATTGTTTCTTGAACCCTTAAAAGATAATCAACAATCTTCTCATCTTCATTCATTCTCAACACTTCAAATTTAGCTCTAAATTTTTGTAGCTTGGATTCCTTAACCTTATCATCACCCTAATAGATACTAATTAACCTATCCCACACAACTTTTGCTGATTTATAGTCCATAATCTTGACAAAAATATCATTTTTCAATCCACAACAAATAGAATATTTTGCTTTAGCATTACATTCATAAGCCCTTTTCTCATCTGCAGTAGTAGGTGCTATAGTTGCAGTATATTCAGTTTCAATTGCTACCCATACATCATAGCCTTAAGAAGATAAGTAATTTTCCATTATAAACTTCTAGAAGGAAAAACCCAAACCATCAAATAAAGGTGCTTTAGAAATAGAACAACCTTCTTGGTTAGCCATAATGAGTACTCCTCTACCAGAATCTCCCAAGTTATTTAAACTTATGCGAAGGGACTTGTGGCTCTAATACCACTTGTTGGAGTACAGGACCACTGAGAGGGGGAGTGAATTAGTGGTAAGATAAAACCAATATCAAAACCTTAATACTCTTAACCAAACAAAACTTTAGATATGTTTTTAACGAATGAACACAAAGATGTACAAATTATAACAACTCATAAATCTAAAAATACTGAATCATGCACAAAGCAACACATCATTAGGAAAACATGAGACACCAAATCTATGAGTGGAAAAACCCTTAAAGGGTGAAGAAATCACTTTGCACAATTGCTTTTATTACTGCAAAGGGCACCAAACCTGTTTACATTTAGTGAGCACCAACCCACTGAGAGCACCAACTCTCCTTCAAAGCACCAACTTCGTAAACACCAAAGCACCAGCTCCAGTGGCTGAAGCACCAACTCTAGTCTTAAAATACAAGAAGATCAATATAGATTACTACTTTGTTTACATTAAAAACAAAGGTTATAGATATATTCTATAACTCTTGTACATACACCTTATCACTCCCAAACTTGGCACAAAAGAAAACAAATCTTTAGGTTTCAACACAAATTCACATACAATCCTGAATTCCCTATTCTTGAACAAAGTATACTACATTCACAATCTCTAAACTCCCAAATTCAAAAGGATTAATCACTATTCTTCTTCAACTCTGCAATCATCACCTTCCTTTTCAAAATAAAAATCAATTACGATACTATTCAATAAAAAATACTTACCAAAACCACTTGCAATCTTTTCCCATATAATTTCCTAATACTTTTAATATTGCACTGCTTCATGAAGATTCAAGCACCATTCTTTTACAAATGTCATATGTTGCACCCAATTTTATCAATCATAGAAGAATCTCAATCTTCAATACAAAGCAGATACAGAAGATTCACAGTCTTTCATAGTTTTCTCTTTTAGCTTCAACTTGTTTCATGCTTAATCTTTTAATGAATAGGTTTATAAAAGATATGCAAATTACAAATCCTCACAAAGCCTGTATATCTTCACTTCATACTTGATTTTCTATAGATAAAGATATGCTGATTGAATTACATAAAAGGTTTCAAAATAGAAAACACTATTTTCTCCAAAAAATTCTACCTTTTTCATCAAAATCTTCATTCCAAAGACTCACACACTCCAAAAAGGAAACATCACATATGTTAGGTTTTGGTGCCAATACAAAAACTCATACCTCTTCACATTAAAAAATGGAAAGCTTTGCAAAAACAATAGATGATGTTTTGACTCCCTTTAAAATAGCACCCTTGAGGAATAGTCATTAAGAAAGTTTTAAAAAGAACCCTTGATTTAACATTGCCACTTGAACCAACTTCAAACTAGAGCCGTTGATTTTGATTGAGCAAACTTTATGAGTCTTAACTTGCTTGAACCGGTTAAGGGGACAGTTACTAGCGTAGAACAACCCTTGTAATGTTGACTTAAGTGACTTTTTCCCTTTAAATCCAAGTCACTTTTAAAATATAACAAAAGTGCATTTGTTGCAAAATAAACCTTATTTGAATAGTGACATTAGGGTTATGAGATCTCAACAAATGGAGAAACCCTAAACTAAAGTTCCACCAATCACCTTGCAATAAGATGTAGTACCATCACCTATTAATCAACACCCTTACACCTTGGAGATCAACATAACATTGGCATCAAACACCTTGTGCATCAAAATCTTTGCAACTTCACAAACCCTTTGCAACTTTTGACATCAATGACAAATATCATACCAAAGTCAACAATATGCACCAATTTTGGGATGTTTGGACCATTTGTATCTCTATTTCAGTAAGCTCATAGAAGCTATGTATGTAATCATGTATCCATCTCTACGAAAATTGTAAATGTGAAATGTTATTTGGAAATTATGAAATATGAAATCATTCTTGGGTTATTGAAACAATTCTTTGTTAATGGAAAATTTTGAAATGGTTATGTTTCAAATGTGCATCTTGTAATTCAAATGAAAAGAAATTTTTTATTGCTAAGTGTTGGAATCTTAATCTATTCACTTGTGGGTAAAACATCTAGTAAAATTATTGAGTAGAACAATGGGCATGTTACAACCTCCTTATGAATAATCATTAGTATTTAACTTGTGGAAAGGTCCAAATATTGGGTTTGGGGTAAGTATGGTGGATATTTTAATTTTCTATCTATTTTGGCGTCTTATAGTTATATTCATATTTTATTTTGTTAAAAAATCCTACTAATTGTTTTTCTCTTGTTATTCCTCTATTATCTCCAATTCTCATATCATATCAAGGATCATATTCATCATTTTTTCTTATAATAGTGTAGGGAAATTATTAGTTTGGTGCTTATACCATCGTTTATATATTCCATAATATATGCCAATTATCTTCTTGGGTTCTTTCTCTATTTCTACTCTTATTGTGGTGGCTCTCCTTATACCTTCTATCATTAGGCACCCATTCCTTAAATGTCCCTCACTATTGCAATTAGTACACCAAATATTGTTCCTTCTAGCTAGGGAGAAGTCCAACCCTTCTCACCTTTCAAGGAATTTATTTTTTATTCTCAACTTTTCCAATCTAATTTCAATTTTTCAATTTTATTCTTTCTCAAGGGATCATTTTGTCACTTCTATAATTGAGATTCAACTTTGGTTGTCAATTCTTTGAATTTATTTGTATGTAGGGAACACTTTTCCATCTATTTTTTCCATAATATAGGATGCCAACCCCAATATAAACCACTTAATTAGTCATTTTTTATTAAATGTTCTTCCAATTTTTCGACCACAGTTTTGAAACATATATCAAATTCCTTTATTATTCATTTTTATCATGTGTCATCTCTTTCATTTTTCTTACACTTTTTATTAGTATCTCTTGAGAGTGGAAATTTTCTAAAAATAGGGCACTGAAATATTCTAATGTTTAATCATGTTTTGTATATTCCTTTAAATATATCATCTAAGTGCTTCATCCTTGAGGGCTTCTACAAATTTATATAATTTTGTTTGGTCATCAACAATACCAATTCTAACTAAATGAGACTTCAAGATAAATTGATGTTCACTATTTATCATTCTGTAAGAATGAAGGTATCTTAGATTTAGCTTTTAGTAATTTAAGGCTTATCCTTCCTCTTGGTTTACCTTTTATTTTGAGTTCTCCTTTCGTCTTTTCTTTTTGCACCTTCTACTTGATCCACTCTTTTATTGTTTTATCAGTATCTCTCTTCTACCTTTATCTCTTGGAAACTAAATATAAAAATAAATACACAATATCTCTTCAAAACACTTATACCATTATACTTCTTGGCTTCACTTCTTCTATCCTAAGAAAGTATTCACTATTTTTTTCTCCTATATAAAATTTTATTCTTTTTGGCATGGGTATGAATTGGTCCAAATAGTTCATCTCCTTATAGTGTCTCTTTAGCTTGGGGATGTATCTTTTAGTAACCCTTCATTTGTTAATAGATTATATTCATTAGTGCTTGAGTTATCTTCTTCCTTATTATTTATTTATTTTCTCACAAAAAATTCTAAAGTTTTCATGGAAAATCATTTTTTAGATAATATTTATTATCATCTATCTATCTCTTCCATCATCTTTACTAGATATAAGTATTTAAATTCTTTCCAGAAATCTATATCCCATCATACCTTCTTGCTTTGGTATTCTAATTGCAATGCAAAATTTTAACACGCTCCTTCCAAAAATTGGGTTTATGAAATATTCTAACCCATAATTTATATTATAACCCTACTTTGAAACCAACTATATAATCTTCATTGGAAAAAGACCCTTGGGCTCTTCCTCTTATAGGTTGAACACTATTTCTTTTAAGCCTCTCATTTTCTATTGTTTCTACAATGTAGTTTATCCAAGGTTGTAAGTCATTCATACTTGCCAATGCCTCATATTTTTTAATTGCTTTATCATTTTGATTATATATATTTTATGGTTTGAGGGTAAAAGAAAAAATATGTATCACACTTTTATAAATGAAATGGCCAACAAAAATAAAAAAAATCAAATTCAACCACAAAAAGTGGCCTTTATATTTTGAATTTCAAAATGATATAAACTAATGAAACAAAGAACTCTTGATTAAGTTTATGCTTGTAACTTTTATTTTAAAAAATAGATTTGATATATATATATATATATATTTATAAATTTAAGTGCATAATTTGAATTGTTGGAAATTTTTTAAAAAAAGTGATAGCCAAATGACTATCATAGAGGAATTTGTTAAATTTGACGGTTAAATGATTGTCATACCAGTGCTCAATTCAGTCTGCCAGCCTTTGGTTGCATGGGGATGACCTGTCAGCCCTTCTAGGGGGCTTAATTTTGGCCCCTCAAGTCTTAAGTAGGTAGTTTTTTTAAAATCACCATAACTTTTGACTCGGGTATCGAATTTTAAAAAATAAGATATCATTGGAATGCTGGTTTCAAGCACTTTCTAGTGGTGCGGGTATTATTATAAAAAAATTGACCATCATGAAGGAATGTATTGATTTTTATGGTTAAATGAATGTCATACCAATGCCTAGCCCAGTTCGCTAGCTTTTGGTTGCATGGGGACCACCTGCTAGGCCTTAAGGGGCTTAATTTTAGCCCCTCAAGTCTTAAGTGGGATTTTTAAAAAAAATCACCATAAATTTTGACTTGGGTATTAGATTTTCAAAAATGAGATATTGTTGGAAAGCTGGTTCCAAGCACTTTCAATGGTGTATGTATTATTATTAGATTTTACTCCTAATATATTTTATTACTATTTTAAGTTAGATCTCCCATTTGGACCTCTGAGCTCATAAATTTTTCTTGGATCTCCATTTTTCATGATTTTTGCAAAATTAGAAAGGTATTGAGGAGATCTATCATTGTGCACATGAATTTTTCCAATTTTATCCTTAGGTATCATTTATTTAGATTTTGACATATTTGCATTTTGGTTAATTACTTGGACATCCAGACTCTTGGAGAGGTTCTATTTTTATGGATTTCATTTGTAATACACATCATGTTTGGGGGTTTCTAATTGGTGTTGAAGGTTAATGTATTTGTAATTTTGGAGATTTCTCATAGTTCATTATGGAGTTTTCATTTCATTCTTCTCTGATTCATTTGTTGTCACTTTTGTATGGTCTTATTCCCCTTCCTAGTACTAGTGGTATGAAATTTGCTTGGAATTGTAAAAGGGATCATGTTTTAGGAGTTATTGTTATGCATGTAGATGATGAAATTTTGAATGTTATTGTTCATTTTGAGTGTTCTCATATTCTTTGGACTAAAATTTGGGAGATATATGGAGATTTTGATACTCAACCATTCCCTGATGATCCTATTTTAGATTTTCTTGTGCCTCTTCATTTTTGAAGAATGGATACCCTATGATTATAATATTATTTGGGAGTTTAAATATTTTGAGTACTTTGAATCTTCAGATGAGTATGGTGAAGTTTCTTTAGATGCTCCTTCTTCTCCTTCAGATATGGGTTGCTGATCCTTCACCTTCAATGATTCCTTGTGCAAATTCATTGATTGACGCTTCCATCATTACTATTCAACAAGACCACTTATCTTTTATTGGTGATTCATTGTTAACTTCTAGTGATTCATTCCAACAGGTATCTAATTTTCTTCCCAATTGGAATTCCTAAAATTATTAAATATTGTTGCAAGAGTTTCGCCCTTGGTCTCCTTGTGCTGTGCAACATAACACTTGGGTTTGTGACATGGCTTAACCATGTCTTGTGGATCTTGGATCTTGTATAAATTTGGTGGTTGTATCAAGCATTTATAGGTTGATCTTTTGGTGCAATGACAATTGCCTGTGTAACAATTGGTATCAGAGCCAAGGTCATAGGTTCAAACCCATTGCTTGCATTGGGGGGATTGTTGCAAGAGTTTCTCCCTTGGTCTCATTTTGTTGTGCAGTGCGATGCTTGGGTTTGTGATATGACTTAATCACCTCTTGTGGATCTTGGATCTTGTATAAATCTGGTGGTTGTATTGGGCATTAATAGGTTAATATTTTGGTGCAACGATAGCCGCTTGTGCAAAAAATATTATATCCTTGTTTGTGGAGTCTCACATTTAGATTTGGAGAACATATTTGAGGGGTTATCTCTCCTCTTTTGATGAAAGTCAATGCACAAATATTATCAAAACATCTTTATCTTTGGATCTTGTTCAACATCATTTTCCATATAGTCTAAGTTGTTTGTCACCTTCTTCATTGATTGGGCATGCACCTAATTTGATTGTGTCATCTTCATCTACCTTGGGTAGGGAGACACATGAGCAAATTTTAGAGACATCATCATACATGTTTATGCTTCTTTATTTCAATTCTTATTTGGAATGGGAAGCATTCTTGCATTTGTACAAGTGGTTTTATTTCTTTTGAAAGAGACAATTTGTTTGTTGATATTGGATCATGTTTTGTCTTTAGGCACTTAGCATTTTTGTAGGAGATTACACATTATGGGGGGGCTACATAGTCTCTCTCTTTCCATATTATGGGGGTCATTTATTTTATATTCATGATGAATGTTTCCCTTGGGGGGTATCATTGAGTCCTCCATACATCATCCTTTTTTGTATCTTTTCTCTCTTTTGGAGAGGGGTATTTTCCTATGCGGTTTTTCTCCTTTTCTCCATTTGTGAGATTGTATTTGAGTTTGTACATTGGTACCTAAAATAGCCTTGTATCCAAGACCCATCCTTGCATCCTTGCATCATTTGCATAATAATTTATTCTCCCTAAGTTGCACTTAAGGGGGTGTTGGTGTAAATAGGTATTTTTCCTAACTAGTTATTAGTGGGGTCCTATTTACATGTTAAGCCCATTTAGGTCCTAGACATATTTAAGTTGTTTAAATAAGATTTTATATTTTTAAATTTTATTAGATATTAGAGTCCTAGGTCATTTAATAATGACACAGTTCATCATAAAATGTTTTGACATTTAGTACTTCATCACACCTTGTCTATATAAGCAAGGTCATTGTACAATTTCATAACATACCTCATCACCATATTTGGTGGGTCTTAATATGAAGCAAGCTCATTTCTTGCATATGCTCTTGTAGAAGGTTTTCATTGTTTTTACAAGTGGTCCTAGGATATAGCTAATTTTTAGATCCTACATGGTATCAGAGCATGATTGGCTCTTATAGATACCTCTTGCACAAGTTTTCTATCTTTTTCTTGGGTTTTTAGCCCTACTTTCCTCTTCTCTTCTTATTATCCATGATCATATTTTATCTCTCGTCCAAACCCATATGGATCTCAATAATAATTTCTCTTTCTTTCTTATTATTGAACCTTCTACTGGATTAAAATTTAATTAATTTTTATCCATCCTTAATCTCTTTTTGTTTATCCCAGGCATCATATTGTATTTGTCTCAATGGTCACTTCCTTTTGGTTCTCCCCCAATTATAGCATATGTATCTATCCCATCACTAAGAGTAGCACCTAGTATGTGCTACCAAACATCACCATCATTTCCATAACTACCATTGATACTTGACCTATTTAGAGTAATCTTTATTGTAAACTTCTCTCCTTATTTTATATTTTTCTTCTTATACACCAACAAACTAGAATCTTGAAAATATAACCAAATGTTGACAATAAATATAAAACCAAAATCTAGATATATTATGTTAGAAAATTAACCCTTGGGTGATCCAATAAGAAGGAAAATAAAATACTTATAATAGATACACATGTAAGGAAAATGAAGATTATACACCTTCAAAAATAGCAAAGAATATCCCATTAATATATTCATAGATATTTATCATATGCAATGCACATTCATACCACAAGCTCATAGATATATACATCACATATGCTTGGATGACCAATCTCTTAGCCTATATTAAATACATCTATACTTTGTTATCCTTCTCTTTCCTTCTATATTTTATTCTCTTTCTCCTCTTCATCTTGTCTCCTTGCAATATAGTTAGGTGTTAATATAGCTTATAAGGATGTAAGGAAATGTCCTTCTATCTATCTTTGTATCTTATAATCCTTTAAAGGGCATTACACATTGTTGAATGTTACTGCAATGTCATTCTTAAATCCTACGACAACTATAGTTTGTTTTGTTCTACTTCTAATTTTTTGTCTACCAATAAAATCTATGCTTTCTCATGGATCCCTAAATTTTAAAAAAGGTATATAAAGACAAACCAAGAAGAACATCTATAGATGCTTTATATGCAAGAAGAAATTGAAGGCAAATAATATTATGTTACACATGTAGCAATGATGGAGCCTTGCAAAGATGAATTAACCCACTCTATTAGAATTTCCACTAGATCAACCTAGTCAATTCGTATTAATATTGAAAAATTTATGTTCTCCACTAGATCTAATCCAAATTTAAAGTTGTTTGAAAGGGATATTGAAAGTCTCTAAATTGTGAATGATAAAATAAAGGATATTGAAGTTCAAAAGTTGTCTATTCTAGATTTTTTTTTATGATTTTGTGATTAAATCTAAGATCTAGATTCATTAAAATAAGAAATGATATATGCGAGTGTGGAAAATTTTGAAATAGTGGATCTTTTGCTCATTTAATTTCATGTTTGTGAAACCTTTTCAAAGAAAAGGTTATTGTAATTGCCAAGGATTTTTGTCTTTTCTCTTTTAGGTTCATTTTTTTGGTTTGTAAATGATGTTATTTATTCATTTGAAGGGATTCACATTTTTAATTGTATATTGAAATATGAAGGAGACTCAATTTGAAGTGTCTTTTTATAAAACATAAGTTTGTTTGGGAGGTCTTAAAGGATGGTCTTAAGGGCTAGATAGAGGCTCACTATTTAAAAACTACAACTATGAAGGCATGATTTCTAGATAGTATGTAGACCGAGATTTTAACCAATTCTTGTGTGAGATAGATTGAAACTCCATATTTTTTGAGGTATATTTGTTGAGGGGTTTCATGTAGACCATGATAATGCTATATGCTATGAAAAATAGGGTAAACAAAATATACATTTGTTATATCTAAGAAATCTAGATAAGAGTAGAGTACAAAGAATCATGTATAAGGATCAATTTATACATTTGTTATATCTAAAAAATCTAGATAAGAGTAGAGTAAATAATCATGGATAAGGATCAATTTATTATAAAAATTAACACCAAAACATCCAACATGGTTGTTTAGTGAGACATAGGTTTTTAAATATTGTTTTTTAAAAACATAACATGGGATTTAAATAGTGATTCATAAACCTTGCCTTCCTATTCCTAATGGATTGATACAATTTTTTAAATGCAATCCTAGATCCACAAACTCTGTATTTTTGTATATTTGTTTTGTAGTGACTATGCTCTTTGTTGTGTACTTTATTGTGAGCTTCATAATGATCTTTCATTTAACATAAGATTTTTTTTCCCATTTGAGTTTTGTTTGAAAATTACCTTCTTCCAACTTTATGTTTGTAAATAGTGATCTATGTTTTATATTAAATTTTAAGGGTTTGAGATTTGCATTTTATGTTAGATGTCACAATCAATGTTTGAACATTGACAAATGGTTAGTGAACATAAAATGATAACTAGGTTAGCTTTGCCATGACAATTTGGAAGAAACAAAAATAACCCAATGCTATTGTGCAATACATTAAAATGATGTTTGTGGCTCCCAATTGTGATGTCACTAGGTCAACTCAAAGCTAGTGCTAGATAAGAGGCACTGGGATCATTTATGTATTATTATTGTAGTAGCAATAAAATGGTTGATCTTAAATAGTTGCACATTGTTTGTTATTTTGGAGGTCAACTCTCTTTGACCTTCAAAATAAAAAACACGCCAACTATTTACTTTCAGACCAATGAAGCATACCATTTGAATTTTAAATTTTAAATTTTATATGATATAAATATTTAAATCATGTATACTTATACAATTAAATTATAATAATCTATTATATTGTTATACAAAAATTATAAACCTTAGTTAATTTAACTTATAAATCTCAATTCATTTAGAAAATATATTGTAATTATACAATTATTCTTTTGAATTGGTATGAAGTCAACCCACTCATATTAACCAGTTATTCATAAACATCATCCGGTTGGATGATCAAAATCGAATTTTGGCCAATAAAAGTAGGACAATTATTTACCACATGTTGACAGGAATGAGGTGCAAAATTGATATTGACCATTTGACCATTGACGAGTACACACCAAATACGCAATATTATATTTTACATTTATTTTATGGAATAAAAACATTGTTTTGATTTGTTTTAACAATGATTGAGTTCTTGTTAACAATATTTCAAGAGTTGGTATTGGAGTTAGATTTGGAATTGTAAATTCTGGCTGAGGAAATTAAGATAACAAAAATGGCCTTGCCAAATGGATGTTACAATACAGAGGCATTCTAAATTTATATTCTGGTTTTAAAATCAATATATAAAAACATCAAATTATTACCCACTGTCTCAAATTATGAGATCTTACGTTAATCATTGAAGTGCTACTCTGAAATACTATTGACCTACACATTGAAATACTGTTTATCTGCACAGTGGCTGAAATTCATAAGCAGTCAAACACCATGTCTATCATGAATGTTGTATAAATAGATAGTATTTATTGATTGCTGACCAAAGATATGTCATAAATGCTGAATGTAAGGGAAGGGAAGGCTATGAAATAGGGCGTGGGTGAAAGCCACCTCGTATTCCACAGGCCTGCTTAAATATAATTACATTGTGGGTGTTTGGTCTTCATCGGAGTGGAATTTCCAAACAGCTGCCATGAGAGTATTGGCATTATATTTTGGAGGCATTGATCTAACACTTCTGTTCACCTGCAATAAATTTGGTCTAATACTAGAATTTTGTACCTGCAATAAATACATAACAAAATCGAATAACTTCATGCCAATTTTCAAATCCATCAAAACCTAGAATTCAAGTCATCAGTGGTGCATTTATTCTTACATTCTTACATGCATGTTTAATCATTAGGGAATATATATACAAACTTTGAATTCAGAAACTATCTTGTTACTGTAATACATTCCTCCCATTAACATTAATACTTTCAGTAGCTAGTAGAAAGGCGCCCAGCTTAAATCACACCATTTGTAGATCAAAAGTGTGTTGATAGCAGACCAGTCTAAAAGAGTACAGACATGTAGCTGGGCTTAACCATCAAGTATGTTCGCAGTTAAATGGTAACAACATATTATGTTTTGTTTTGATTATTCTGGATAAAACTGTGTTGAATTTTTTTTTTATCAATGTTTCAAATTTTAGTACATATTGTTCATACCTTCGATACATTTTAAGAAAATCTAACAGGTTTATATTGATCTGGTAACAATATTGCCATATTGTTATCATTTAACTGCAAATATGGGTGATAGTTAAGCCTAGCAGAGAAGTAGAAAGAATACTTAAGATCATATTAAATATTGTCCACAACTTTTCAATTCTATGCTCTCGATACTTTTTTTTTGGTTTATATTGAACTGATAACAACATAATATATTGTTAACATTTAACAGCGAATGTGAGTGATAGTTAAGCCCGGCCAAAAAGTAGAAAGGATACTAATAAGAAATCTGAGAAAACTATTCAAAAGTTTTGAAATACCTGTTTAATTGTAGATGCTTTTGTTTCTCTGTTGGGTAAAGGATGGTGACTTAAAAGCCATATCCTCATCTGAACATCATCCATGTTTTGAAAAGCACCAACCTATATCAGATCAAAAGCTACAGATTTGTCAATCATTGCAATAACAAGAACAATTGTCAATCAGTGCAATAACAAGAACAAAATCTGAAAACAGACAGTAGAAAAATTGGAGCATCCCAAATTCGTGCTTGGCATATAGATCATTTAGCTGACAGTACCCATGATATGAATTCATCAACTTCTCTTTGCAAAAGGGGCTCTTCTGAGTCCATGGCTGCCTTCTTATGGATCCATGATCTGCCTTCCACCTTTTTCTTCTTCTTCTCTCTGGAGCACATTACCATCAAACCTGGTCTTCCAACCTTTTTCTCTGTGTTGGTCTTTTTGAATATCAGAGAATCGGGATAGAAAAGTAAAGGCCGCTTCTGAGACATATAAAGGAACAAAACACCTGAAAGTTGTTGAATAGTTTGGAATGTCAACAATTTCTAAGGCTTTTTATGGGGCTGAAATCACATGGAGGAGCAAGCAAGAGAAGACTAGAGTTCCTTGCCAGGCGTGAAAGTGTAACGGCCGACTGTATGAAGAATGGGGGTGATGGAAGGAGTGGGTTGTTTGTCTAACGCTTGTTTCTTTCTCTCACATGCAACCCATTTGCTTATGATGAAGTGGGTCCTCATGCCTTGTCTTATTGCACAACAGAAAGGCACAAGGGCTTTATGGATTCTGTATTCCCGGAAAAGCATTGCTTCTCCTGCGTCTCTTGGTCAGGTTTGATGTCATTTATTTCCCTCATTTTTGCGGGAGATGAGAGGAATGGAATGAGAGTGATACCACACCACCGTTGTGTAACGTGAAAGAGATGATTTCAGACATTGTCAAAATTCTTATTTGTTTTAGATATTTCGGTTTTTCAAAATAAAATATGTTTTAATATTCTAATGGATAAATGTCCTAAAAATTTTAGTTGACAACGAGGGTTGACCATAAAATTTAGGCCCCATATGTTTTGGATCTTGTTTCATTCTAAAGCAAGTGCTTATCATTCATATTAGCTGAATTTTTAAAGAATGAAAATAAATAAATTATAAATTGCTACTTAAATTTATAATGAACATTTTTTAACCTTGAATTTGGAAAATTAAACTTTTTAGTCGGCATTGCTTTATTGAGAATTGAGGCACAATTTCAAAATGTTACTAATTAAAATGAACATTGTTAAAATAAATATATTTGTAGAGATGAAAAGTGACTATTTAGCACATTTTTTTCTCATTTAGCACATACTCTTAGCCTTTTTTATTTAATAAGCACTACAAAGAACCTCTTATGACCTTTTGGCGTGCTAACTATCCTTGATCTCATAACCTATATCATAATCAACCTTTCAAACCTTGACAACCCAAGTTCCACCTAAGTCTTTATCATTTGATCACTTGGATATAATTATGCAAGTAGTGTCTAGGCAATGATCATACATTATTTTTTCTAATTTTGATGTTTTCCTTTTTTATTCTACCTCATAATCCTATATTTTTTCACATCAAATGGTGAAAATATCACGTAATTGTTTAATAAAGAAAAGGAAAATTGCATATCCGTTTGAGTTTTTGTGGGAGTAGATCACTAGCATTTAGAAGCCTTGAAATTCTCCCTTCCTCAAGACAAGCCCAAAAAGTGCATATGACAAATACCCTACCGAAATATATCAAAATTTTTATTGATGTGGTGAAAGGTACATAGTCTAGGGATGTAACCATGACTATAAGGACACAACCACACTAAAAGGGATAAAAGTACATGTAGTATCCTATTGAATCAAAGATAAAGGTATCCCTAATGTGTCTTTCACATAGGCAAGTGCTGATAAGGTGTTGTGTACACATGATTTAGGTGTCTCAAAAGTTGAGTACATGTGTATTAACCAAATGAGGTGAAGCAAAATGTAAAAAACCCCTAAGTTAGAACCTAACTAGTGTGATAGGACTTTGACTAGAAAAGGCTAATAGCTAACTAGTTTGAAAACATTCCTATTTACACCAACTCAAATAAGCCTCTCTAAACCTTATCTTCTTATTTTATATTCTCTCTCTCTCTCTCTCTCTCTCTCTCTCTCCTCCCCTTCACTTTAGAATTTAAATGCTATACAATTATATTTAGATTCTAAAATAAAGATGAATTAAAAGACATATTTTTACCTTTTATTTGGGTGAATGTGGATGTTAAACATACATATCCATTTATCAAAGCACTTTTCTCTCCTCTTTCCCTTTATTTTATTTCTCTCTTTCTTTGATTCTATGCCCAAATTTTCTTTCTGATCTTGCTTTCTCATCTTAGGCATAGTAGATGTCTTCACCTTGTCTCTTTCAAACTATGAAAACCACCACAAATAGGAACCCTTTGTTTTGATGCACAATTTAAATAAAATGAGAAAAATGTATGTACTTAGGGATATCATATTATAAATGTATTTAGGGTAAGGTGTAGAGACAATATGTAGCATACATCCTTTTGCTAGTTATATGGGGGTCATATGGACAACCCAAGTGTGATTAATTTCCATCAAGTAATGAGTAGGTCTACATTGGTTTTAGTGGTTTACCCCACCATTATGGTGTTAGGAGGTCTATACAAAGAAGGTGAATATCATTCTAAGGACATGCAAAGAGTGATATTGTATTTGGGATCTCTTGTAGATATAGCATGGAGTGGCTTCTTCCATAAGGAGTATTGCATACCGTTATTCACCTCAAGGTTTATCTCTATTTTTGTATATATTCAATATTAACAAACATATTGACCCACATACATCTCTTGTGTTGTATGTGATCTATCTTCTACATTATCTTATTTCCATTATTATATATTTTGTGATGTTATCGAGTGGTATTAGAGCTATGATTGGGGAAAAGGTGAGGAAAATACCATAATTTTTCAAGATTCACCTATATCTTTAAAAAAACTACAAATTTTAAATAATTTTCTAGTAAAGATGGAGGATCATATAAAGAAGCTATGGTCCAAAACTTATCTTTTGATCATTAATATTGAGTGAATTATTTCAATTTTATATTATTTTCATAAATTCATTCTCTAGGACACAAATCACAAACAAATTCTATTTTTTTTACATTTATGGAAAGCTTGCCAAAATTCATTAGGGTACTATTAAATTTATATTTTTAATTTTGAGGTAGAAAATATTATAAAATGATTGAGTCAAAGTTTGGTCAATTAGATTTGGTAGAAGGTGATCCATTGAAAGTAATTTTTCTTTAAACCCTAGTTTCAATGGGGTCTCATAGTCTTGATGGAAGTGTAGATGTATTAGAATTTAGGCATGAATATCAAAGGGATTATGATCAAATAATATTTTTCTATATACTTAGAAGGTGAAGCTAAACAGTGTTATGTGCCATTATATAATGATATTTCTTCATTGGATGAAATGGAAAAATATTTTTAGATAGATGGATACCAAAAAAAATAATAGAAGAAGACAAAGAAGACTTGAAGATAGAGAAGGAGGATGAGGAGGATGAGGAGGAAATGATGATGATGAAGGATGCAAGTACATACACTTTAACTTCAATGAAGGAATATTTAATTCTTCAATTTTCTGGATCCACTTAGAAGACAAAGGTTATTTTTCTGAATCCTAGCACCACACATAACTTCATCAACATGGAATTAGTTAAGACACTATATGACGAGGGAGCCAACCCAGACACAAAATAACACTCACAAAATAGAGAATAATATTTTATTTGAGAATATGGAGTTTACATGCAGGATCTCGAGATCCTCGACCAGATATGCAAAATTATAGAAAATCCCCTTTTCGCAGCATGAGAACTCTTTCTCCAAAAAGCTATCCAAAAATCATAAACTAGCCCATAAATAGCCCCTTTTTGGTTTGGAGCCAAAAAAAACATTCGAGTTATGATTTTTGGCAGTTTGGCACCAAAATTACAATTTGAAATTCAAATTTAAATTCACATTCAAAAATTAGCACATTTCTAAAAATGCACCAACTTTCAAAAGCCATAACTTTTAATCCAACCATTGAATTTTCAATGATAATACCTTTTCGGAAAGCTCTCGAAAAGACAATGTGGCACAAAGTAGGCCTACGGCTAACTACTTTGGGATTTTTGCAAATTTTTGGGTCCATCCGTAATCGTTAATGCCTCAACCGACTCGAAAGGTTTTTTCAAGGCAAAAAGTAGAAATTGGAACTTGAATAACTTTCAAACCATGAATGATCTTGGATCAATTCGTCAAAGTAGCTTATTTTCTTATGTCCTAAACTCCTTCCCATAAATTTCTCATTTCTCCCACGCTTTCAATTCACACACTGCTAAAAATAGCAAATTTTGGAGCAGTAAAAAGCCAAAAAAATAGTTCAAAGTTGGAAACTCTTATCTTACAAAAAGGGTATCCAAATGCAAAAACATCTACAAAAAAAAGCAAAACAATGTGAACATGAATGGAAAACATCTTTTTGGGTGGGGATGTAAGATTGGCCCTGAGCACACCACCGATGCTCCCCGCATCACTATAGGTCCAAGTAAAGAACAAGGATAGTCAAATAGTGGGTATAGATATTCAATATTTTGAAGATTTAAATCTCCCCATTTATAAATATATTTTGCATTCAAAAATTTTATGTTTTGGTTATGGATGGGTTAGATATTATTCTTGATGATCCTTGATTAGAATCTTTGGAATAATAAGCATTAATGTGAAAAAAAACATCATCAAGCTTTGATATAGGAGAAAAAAGGTTACATTATAGGATATTAAACATAATAAACACCAAAGGAAATTCAAAGTAAAGAAAGTTCAAGAAACTATTGAAGAGTGCACCAAAGAAAAAAAGACAAACAAGAAGAGCTATATATAAAGAAAAAATACAAAAATTATATTCCCCTTCTTGAGTAAACAAAGAAGTGGTAGCAAATGGTGAAGAATCAAAGAAGGTTCCATAGATAGCAAAGGGTGCAAGACATTAACATCCATATTATTTTGAGAGGTAAGAGTCATAGAGGAAACCACATGGAGTTATGATACTACATGGATTCACAACAATTAAAGTACTATGGATCTAGATATAGGAACAAGCACCTCCTCTTCCCCAAACACTTCATCTCTATATACCCTCTCCCCTCTCATACTCTCACCACATATAGTCTCTCTCTTGATTTCTTGTCCCAACCATTTGTGCACCAAGTTATGATCCTTAGTAATCCAACTAATCTCAACCCTCCGATTATTATTCCCTTTCTTATTCTTCAATATACTCCTATCTATTTTCCATATACAACTCCCCCATCAACACCTTCTACTATTACACATTTCTCTCAAAATTTTCCTTATATTATTCCTCATATTCCAAACCTATCAATATTTACTTAAATTATTATGTCTACATATATTTTTCCATATCACATTCCCCCCACTATCTGCCACATTCATACATCCTTCAATACTCCCACTGACCCCACAATACAACATATCCTCAAAAACTAGGTTTTATGAAAATTATATTGAATTTATGGATCTTAACCATAATCTCCTCATTAAATTCTATCTTATCCTTTCCCCATGAGTTTCATTGATCCCCCTATTTGAAATGTATAATGGTAAGGATGACCTATATCCATTCTTTGAATGACACCTATCTTGATTTTTTACATGATAACTAATTGTTAACCAAAATATACCCTCAAAAATTGAAATGCTATGACTTGGATACTTTTATTCACCGCCTTGTAGCTTCCTTCACTCTTATACTATATTAGAAAACTCTATTGTACAACACTTTTAGGTTAACATTGGCATAAAAGTTACTTTTCATAACTTGGTCAAGTGGAAGTTAAGAACTACTAAACATTTTAATGATATTTTAGCTAATTGTTAATATGCATTAAATAAATTGCCTTATAATAAGATCCAATTTATTTTCATTAGTCGCAAATAAAAAAATTTCATGTTCAACTATTATGCTATCTTTATTGATTTGTGTGCTAGCCTATGAGATTACGAGCTAGAACTTCTTGATGAAAATATTATTAGCTACTTGTTTCTCTTAATTCAACTATAATATTCCTCCACATACCCAAAAAAATAAATTAAAAATGGAATTGGTTCTTCTCCTTTCTACAAACCCAAAGCCAAATGTTAACCATGTTGATAATTCACATATGTTTTCTAATGTTATATTTATCCAACCACAATAATTATGTAAATTTATATATTTGGAAGATCCCAATTAGAATTTGTCCTTAAATAATATTAAGGGCTAATTCAACCATCTTACTCCCCATTCATCCCTTGGATGTATATATATCTTTTTTACCTTGTGGATATGATTCCAATGCTTTTTATGGATATCATCATGTCGAAGACCATGACAAAGAATGTTGCATAGACATTCAAAAAAATATAAGACCTAATATAAAATAATATAATTCATGTGTAAGATCTTAATAATGGAGTAAATCAATCCATCAACCTTTCTCACCACACCCAAGCCAATCAAATTGACTTTTTTTTTGTTAATTTTGAGGAACTTGAACTAGATATAAATCTCACTTATCTCCTTCCATTGCTGAATTAATAATGTCCTTGATTCCCAAACATCACATTATAAAACCTAATTCATTTCCTTCTCTAAATAAATTCCTAGGAAATAATGGATACCATGGATCTCTTTACATGTTAGCCACCATTTCTCTTGAGTTCACCACAAAAATTATGGTTAACTAAGTTTCACATTTTAATATTTGCATTGTAGAGTATCTTTACAATAATCATTTTCAAAATAAATTATATGGTTATTTGGGTATCTCATTAAAATGATTTAATGAGATCTTTCAAGATACCCTAGGATCCATTATCCTTCAACTCTGTATCAATGCATATGAAGAATGATTAGAGCAATATGCTTATTAGGGGGCTAACTTATTTATAGGCAGTACTGATAACATTAAAAATGAATCTATTTTAATATATGATTTAGCCTTATATAATATGGTATATAAATGTCATATATAAATTTGGGTTTGATAATAGATAATAGATTAATAGGAAAAATATTTTATTAATTAAATAAATGAACACAACACAATAAAATAAAAAAACTGACTTGTATACTATATGATAATAAAATCATATTAGGTTGATGAATAAAATGATGTAAATGGTGTACTCAAGAAACACTTTGGACAAGAGTCATGGTTTACTTGCAACTAGTTGCCACTCTAGTTTGAGTATAGGAGGATCTTGTAGAGGAGAGAAATTAGGTTGAACAAGGCTTACTGAAGTGTGGAAGGAGTTGCTATGAGATTGAGATAATTTTTAATTCTTAGACATGGTGAGATTTCTAAAGAGTTGGATAAATATTTTTGGTTGGAGGACCCTTACAAATGACTGAAAAATGGCTTAAGAAGAATGTAGGTTATGTGAATAGATAGTTACAAGAAGCCAAGGGAGGGAGACTCTATTATAGTTCAAAAGACAAAGATGAAATGTTTCAACTTATTTTTCTTCTATGCTAGATAAAATTGTTAGTTTTATGACATTGATGGTATAAACAACACTCTGAAAATCATGAGATTTATCAAAACCACTAGGGTCATTGTGAAGGTAGTCATAGTGGTTTTGCAACCGCCGCTTATGGTAAGTGGCAATTTCATCAAAGTAGGAAAACCTAAAGAACTTGATGCATTAAAAAAGCTACCAAGAGAAAAAATAAAGCACAAGGAATCGAAAAATTGCTAGCAAATACCTTAGAACATAGATCTAGGCATGTACGATGGGCTAAGGTAGGTTAACAGCTAATCATATCTTAGAAGTTCTAAAAGGTGATTGTAGAGTGTTGCATCATCAAAAGAGTCAAATATTGACCCATCGCAACATGTTATAAAAAGGTTTTTATAGGCCCATATTTACCTATACTTACCTTGTGGTGACATGCAATTGTTATGCCATTATCGACCTACAAAGAACAAGGACGAGATTGTGGCAACATAATGGAATATTGACAAAATTCAAATTTATTAGAGGGTAAGAGAGAAACTTACTATGTATGTAGTTTAAGAGATATTAATTGTGTCATAAGTACTATCCTCCAGCTCCAACTTCTATAAAAATAACAAGAAATAGATTCAAACATAACTTCATGATAACAAAAAAAAAATACTAAGTAAAATAAAGGATGGGGATTATCATTCATGTGACTTGGTTTAGGTGTGTAATGTTGAAAATTACATACCATAAAATTTCATCTATTTTAGTGTCCGTGCTTATGATATATTTTGGGGAAAATTTTAGCCCAACCTATCATTTGTCCTCATCAATTAGCAAGTCTTTGACTTTAATTTTGTTATGCTATTATTTTTGTGACCTTTGCAATTTTTATTTTTTTTCATATGTCTATGCAATTATAGTTTCATCCTAACCATTGTAAAATTTAAAATGTATCATTATTCACCATTCTAATTTTTGAAACCCATGGTAACACCTATTTTTGTTGGTGAATGAGTACTATGTCCGATAATTAAAGTATTTCCATTCTCATGAATTCTTTTTATCATCTATTTTTGAAAGGGATGAATCTTTGAATCCTCTTTTTTTATTGTAGCTTCTCTCTTTGGTTTGGATGTTGGACCACTCTCTTTGTCTCACTACACATGCATGTTGGGTATTGCAAACATAGTTTCAATGTTTTAGCTTTATTATTTGCTATTTTATTTTCTTTTTTTCTCTATGGTTGTGAGGAAACCATCTTCTTGTTTTTTTCTTTTCCTCTTGAAGATTATTCTATTTTTCTTTGTTCTCCTCCTCTTGAGCTAACAATATTTCATTTTTATTTTATTATTCATTCATATTACTTGTTATTAATGCATCTCTTATTTTTGCTTGTTTTCTCTTGCCAACACTTGGTTATCCACTTTCTACCTTTTACCCTCTACATATAGTAGAATAATGGTAGAAAAATTTGTTAGACACACAAGAAAGCTGAGAGGAGGGTTAATTAGTTGTGCATTAAACCCTTCAAACCCTTATTAATCTTTAAACCCTTCTTAAGCATTCGCATAAATGTAAAAAAATGAAACATTAACTCAACAACAACCATACACAATATAACAACATATTTTACATGGAAAACCCTAATTAGGGAAAAACCACAGTGAGAATTAGCTCACATATATACAAATATCAACACCGATTACAAAAGGCTCACTACCATAAGGGATCACTACCCAAAAGAAAGAAAGGCTCCTTGCCAAGGGCTCACTACCTAAGAAGATCACTTCTTCCATAATATAAGAGAATATAAAGAGATATTCAAGGAGGTTCACTACCTCAAAGCAACAGGAGAATCCACCACAACCATCTACAACCTTTGAATCACTACCTCTAGCAACTTTAGACACCTTCTGCTCACTGCTTTCGATAGTCTTAGGCGTTCATTCTCACACTCAAATCACAACACTTGATCAAATATACTTAATTTTACACCACTCTTCATACCACTCACTTCTCCAACAATTGACCTTATATATACCTTCCACAACCATAAATAACCTTCTCCAAGTTCACTTCAATGAAACATATGCACCTCAAATGTGCAACCACCAAATAGGTTTGCACCAAACACTTTTGCAACAAAAAGAAGTTAAGGTAGACCACACTAAGGGTTAACCATGACCAAAATCTACACTAAAATGATACACTAGGCTTCCAAAATCCATGAATCACATTTGTAAATAGTGCTAACATGCCAAGTTGGCTAGATCAACACTAATGCTACCAAGCAACTACATACACACTTCACTAGGTTTAGAAACATCCTATAGACCACATAAAAAAATTACACAATATCTTGGAATATTCCAACATCAACAGAATATTCAAAATCATTGGCACAAACACATGAAACTAAAAATACTATCATCTTGTGTAATCAGTCAAACAACCACTGAGACATAACTCATGAACCAAGCTTGTAGACTAGTTGCATTGCAAGTATGAGGAGTTAATGTTGTCATTGATGTCAAAAAGTTTGTGTTGTCATTGATATCTATTGAGTTTGTTGCAAGAGTGTGAGCAGTTGATGCTTTGATTAGTTGCATTATGTTGTCATTAGTAAAGTCACTAGTTTCAACCTCTAGTGTTGCTTTGATAAGATTCTATTTATGGTTTTGGAAGTGTTGAAGATGATAAGGTTGTGTCTCTAGTGCTTGGTTTCCAAGTGATTTTGAGAAAATCTGATAAAAAGAGGAAACAAGGTGTCACAGTGGTGTTCTGGGTTACAGAGTTGTGTTTTGGTTTTGCTCCACATTTCTTCTAGGTTGAAGATCTACCTATGTGATTCAGATATGTTGGTGAGAGGTATTCAAAGGTGTTACATTCAAGAGTTGGTGTGTTGGATCATTGTACATAAAAAAGTTATTTTCACCAGTGTGTGTGTCTGTGCATTACAGAGGTGTCTGGGATAAATGTTTCTGCTCCATGTTTCTCTATAGTTGTGCTTAAGGTCTTGCAATTTTTAAGGTGAGTTGATGGTGTTGGGTGGTTTACCTTAGTGTTTTCATGAAGGATTGCACCCTTAGCTAAGTGTGAAACTTAGCAATCTTGTGCAACATGGGATCAAACTTAGGTTGTAGGTGACCTACTATGAGAATGAACCTCCAAATTATGGGTTGGTTCCCCTTTAGGTCTCCTAGAAACTAATGAATATTTTGTTGGAAAAGTGAAGAAGGATAATTGATGAAATGAAAGCTAACTCTAGGAGGTGATTACATTGAAATAATTAATCTGCAGCTTGATTCACAACTACTTTTCAAACAAATATGTTCATATAACTCAGATTGATAATTTTTTTCACCACAAAAGTGTTTCATAGAAAATCATGAAAAAAATTGCATAATCCATGACCTATGATGAAGTTTATACTTTGTATACTTTCTTTCAATAAAAATGAGACAAAAGTATTTAAAGGTTTTGAAGTAAAAACACAGAAAATCCTTTATCAAACCACTCAACATGAAACAAGACACCAAAATCCGAATAGATGAACCTTTGATTGTATTGAAAATTGAAGGAATCTTTGCAAAAAATAATAAAAATGAACTAAAATAACTGTTACTTTTGTATATAAATGTGAAAATAAATGTTGAGTTACAAGACAAATCTCCTCTTTGCAGAATGCAAAGGAATAAAAGCAAGAACTAAGGCAAAAAGCCTAAGCTTTTCCTCCTTTAATACAAAACTAGTCTCGAGGTGCCAAGAGGTGGCACTTGCAGTTATCTACACTAAAAAATATCCATCTCAATATGCCTCACGAGCAAAAGAGATAAGCCTAAAAATGAGGGCTCATAATTGATCCAAATTGAGCTAAAATAGCTCCAAACTCCTCCTCTCAAACTATTTGACCAAAGGGGACTCCAAAATAACTTTTGTTTAATTGAAAGTCAAAGAAAAATCACTCTAAATATCTCCAGATGCATGTGTAAAGCTTCAGTTCCACCTCCTATTTTTGCATGGTTTTGGGACAAGGATAAATTGTTTGAATAAATATTAAAGATAACCACTTGTGATTTACTTTAATATTTGTTATCTAAAAATTTATCCCTCTTCATGACAAATATTAAGGAAATTTATAAAACATTACCTTTAATATCTATTTACACATTTATTTTTGTCTTTATTTCATGCAAGAATAAAAGAGTAGATTTAATCTAAAATTCAACTCCTGTAGACTTTCACATTTTTACTAGGAAAATGAAAAAAGCTTCAACCAAGGCTTAAGTATTAATAAGATGCATTTTTATGAAAATAAAAGTGGGAAAAAAGCACTTAGGTCAGCCAAGATTTAGGGATTTTGTTGAGAAACACAAAAAAGATCCCTACTTGCAGACTCATTTTACACTTCTCATTTTTCTGCCAGTTCTTCTTGCTGCTGCCAAGGGTTTTGAAGCTTTGCAATCTAGATATTTTTCTTGCTTGCGTAGGATGAATTGGAATAATGTTGGTAAGTAATTTTTTTTGTGCTTGAAAATTCAGACATTTTCATAACTGTGAAAGAAAATATTGCGGGTTCTCTGTTTATAACACAAGATGAAGAGTCTATATATTTTCTTTGCTATTCCTCTAGGATGTAATACTTTTGCATGATTAATTCTTTTGTCTTTTGTTGAGCTGCCATAGTTCCTTCCTCCATCATGTGGATCATCCCTTTGCTATGTATGGCCATTATTGTGTTGGGTATGAGCATGATGATAGTCTTCTTTTGCTGCCTCAAAAAGGACTGCCTCACTATTCACTTTGACTTCCTTTAATCTTTTGTTGAAGCTCTAAAATCACCTTGGCTACCATGGAAAACCAATGAATTGTTATTATATATCTCTATCTTCTCTTTAAATGCAGAAAACATCATCTTCATACTGTCCATTCATGTTGTACGAAGCCTTTATGGTATTGATGGTCCTTCCATGCTCAATACACCTTGGTATTATCATTGTTGAGGTGTAGGGGCTTGTATTTGTACCCTCGAAAGTAGGGGACTATTATTAAGCATTCATTGTTCGCTATTTCTTTAAACCACGGGATCTCAACACATGATTGCTGCAACCTTAATGCAGAGGTCAAAACTTTATCCATTATGATAGTCCATTAACACTTTTGATTGTAAATTCCTTCCTTTGACAACACCACCTTCATTCTCGCTCTTTAGAAAAAATATATTCATTAACTTTTATGTTTTAGCATATGTGAAATAATAAAGCATAAATACAATGCCAATAACATCAACCAAATGGTTGCTAATCTAATTCAAAAATCAAGGAATAGTTGCATTTGATGGTTTTACAAACATTTTATTGAGAATATTTTTACAAGTGAATCCCAATCATGCACCACTATAAACTATTTAGGAACAAGGCACATTATCTAATCAACCTTTGTGTGTGGACCATTATCTGAAGTTGAGCATCTAGGGTAT
>VDFB02385108.1:0-11233 GCA_007258455.2 Sequoia sempervirens | reverse complement strand
ACTCCGATTGACTCCGTTCGAGTTGCGTTGGAGTCAGAGTCTTAAGCACTTTCTAATGATACCAAAACTGGAGAAAATGGAGAATTTCAAAATTTGACGAAAATCCTTCGGATCAATGGTGGACAAAGATTCACAAGGGAATGCAAGTGAAAGGCCAAAGTTGGTGGAGTATAGGATATAGCCTAAGCAAGAGTTGTAAGAGGTGAAGGAAGATGCTTCTTTTGATTTACATAATTTCAATAATGGAGCATATCAAGGAATGTGTGCATTTTTATGTTGAGTAAATGTCTCAATTTTGCTTTGTATTTTAATTATTACTTGGCAATTTGTAATTATCATTTAGTTGTCATGAAAGTTGCTAAATGCAACTATGACAACCTGTAAAGTGTTTTTTAGTTGTCAAATTAGAAAGAACATGAAAAAGGGGAAGTTAAATGTGAGCTTGGAGAAGATAAGGAAGATTTTGTGTTTGCATGGACACATTACTAAAAGGTGGATAAAATCACAAGTTGGAAGAGGAAGTTTCTTGTTTTTGTGATTTATGCGTGAATGGTTTTAGAAACCATTCATGATTTGTGCTTTCTCTCATGCCTATATATTTAGTGCTCGGGTTGAAGGAAAAACAAGTCAATTTTATAGGTTGTTGAAGCCATGAAGTGTTGCAGTGATTCAGAGAGAGAAGTTATATTGATTTAAATCGTTTGAAAGATTAATACAAGTCTTGGATCTCTTTGGGTGTGGTGTTTTTTCTCGCAAGGATTTCTCCATGTAATTCTTGAGTTATGGTTTGCATTTATATTGTAATCAATTTTCATCTATGATTTATTGCTATCTGTTTATTTGGATGCATAAAATTATCTACATATTTTCACTGTAAAGTTTTATCCTGATTTTCAACATTTTAAAGGGTGGCTCTACCACTTAGTTCTACTTTTTAAGCACAATCGTTACAAAAATTCTTACCTAGATTGTATTGTGTGAGTATCTTCATCCATGAGTGATTTTGTATCATCAAAAAAGATTTTTGCTTCTAAATTTTTTGTTGTCTTTTGCTTGGTAAGTAATTGTCAAGCATGCATATGTGAAGTGCTGCTATAGGATTGCAAAAGATTGGATATGAGTTACTTATAGGTGTTCTCCTAGGCCACAAACTTACTTGTGGCTATGCTATAGGTCAGTTATAGTTAATATATAGGTGTTTTAGGTGATAACTTGTTGGTGTATTCTTGTAACTATTAATAAGTTTTCTTAGGATATAAGGAAGGTTCAATTAGTCTCACCTAAGTAGCTAATAATGATGTGTTCACCTTGACTCGAGGTACACAAGTGCCACCATTGTCTTATCAACCCTTGATTGATGATAGTTGGGTGCCACCTCCATTGGCATTTAGTCAAGGCCACTTCTATCTTTGTCAAATTGAGTTAATTGAACCATTGATTGGTAGTTCAACTCTTGACCTGTTAGTTAGATTGAGTTAACTCACCTCTTAATTGGGATTGGTTGTGAGTTAAGTTCATGACCTCTTGGATTGATTCATGCATCCAATATGCCAATATATTTATAAGCAATTCCTTTTTGTTGCATTTTTTCATTCTCATTATTGGAATACCTGATATTTGCATTCTACATCATTTGTATGTTTGCTTGTAGCTTATGTAACTTGCCCCCTCTCGCCTAGATTTTTCTCATGTGTTTGGATTTGTATTCAATCTTACATAACTTTTGTACTTGAATGATATAAGGTCTCTTGAGGGATGCTTTTTCAACCTCATATAGGTAATTGGGGTAATGTTATTCTATCAAGGTCATTATTGAGATGGTTTATATTGCTTTTAGCTATAGAAGAGTCATTTGGGGTAGAAAATTATATGGGGGCTGTTAATCTTCATGAGGAGTTGCTCTTGCATTGGTTGAGTTTGCCTTTTATGCTAATGTGGTGCTAGCAATGGTTGGACTTCCTTTTTTTTTGGCAAAGACATTATGTTTCCTTCATGGAGGCTGCTTTGATCTCTTCATAGGTCATGCTTTATTCCTTTCATGACTTGGCGATATTTAGGGCATTAAATAGTTTCCTTTGGTAGTTGTTCCTTCTTCCAAGCCATGATTATTCAACTTCTTGAAGTGGCAATTTTTATGTTTCATTTGGATGGCATTTTGATTGGGGTTGCAAACTATTGGTAGTTGTTGAAGTTGGCATTTGGAATGATTGACAGTTATTCAAGGCAAGGCTGAAATGCTCATTAAAATGGAGATTAAAGGACAAGGCAAACACATGGATATGGATAGATTTTTATTAGTGTGGTTGTCTTGGTTGTTGAAATAGCAACTACCCATCTTAAAAGAAAAGACGATCTATCTTGGGTGTTGGCAGAGTTGTTCCTTTCGGAGAAAAAGAGCAGATTGGAGAGAGGATAGAGAGAGAGATAGAGAGATCCTCTAGGTAGAGATGGGGGATAGAGAATAGGGAGGCTGTATAGCCCATCTTAAAAGAAAAGGCGATCTATCTTGGGTGTTGGCAGAGTTGTTCTTTTTGGAGAAAAAGAGCAGATTGGAGAGAGGATAGAGAGAGAGATAGAGAGATCCTCTAGGTAGAGATGGGGGATAGAGAATAGGGAGGCCGTATAGGCAGAGAGGAACAAAAATAGAGAAAGGGATCATCTAGAAAAGAAGTGAGGAACAAGCAGAGGATAGAAAAATTAATCCTCCATTGAAAAGGAGAGAACTTGGGAAAGGGAGCAGATTTTCCAAGTAGAGAGGATACCAAGGAAGTAGGAACTTAGCATGTTATTCATTCCTTTAGGACAATGAAATAATCATTTGGTTCATTTGTGAACTATATGAGTGAAGGCTCACATGAGCATGTTTGTAAGCCTTTTATAGGCAGATTTAACAATTTAATACACATAGTGTTGTTTTGTTTCGCTGGCTATGTGCATTTGATAGTGTGTGTAGGCGAATTGCTAACGTACACTCTTTTGTCCTAAATGACTCTCCAATTGTTGAAAGAAATATAGATCATCCCAATCATAACCCTAATAGAAGAATGCTACTTGAATTACCTATGTGAAGTTTGGAAAGCATCCCTCAAGAGACCTTATATCATTTAGGTACAAAACTTATCACGTGATGTAAGATGTAGGTAGTTTGTAATTGACTTGTAGCATAGCATAGATTAGGAGATTGCACCATTGGGAAGGCAATTTCCTACATGATTACGCTTCCCACAATGTTTTTAACCCTTTTTATTTCTTCCTTTGTTACATACATTCTCTTGTAGACTTCTCCTAGACTTACATATGACCAAGATTTCTCTCTAAAATATTCACCACATTTGAGATGATTTTCAAAGGAGGAACAACTTCATTGAACTTGTATTTCATTTCCAGAGGTGATGTCATATGCTCAAAATCATTGGTTGTAAAGAGAAAAGAGCAAGAAATCAATTTAATTATGAGTTGGGTGGGTTTTCAAACATGGGATGTAGCTATGCAATTGCTTTAAAAGTAGGAAAGTCTAAAAGATTTTGTTACCCTAGTGTTTTGGGGTTTGCTTGCAAGTTTGTAAGTACCTTTGGGGTTCAAAACTCCAAATGTAGTGTGAGGTTGGCTTGTGGGGTTGGGTTGCAAGTGTATAGTTACCAAACTGCAAGTGGAGTTTGAAACTATGGGTGTTATTTTAGAAGCGGGATGGTGGGCACTTGATGTAACTTTGTAAGTGTTACAATAATGCATGCAAGATCCAAAAGTCTAGAAAATTAAAGCAAGGCATTTTATGGCTTAGCGACAATGATGCAAGGTATCTAAGGTCACTAACAAAGTGTGAGAACTTGAAGGACTAGACCTAGGTAGGAACCAAAGTGCTAATGAGAAATTGTATTGACTATAAAAGCCCTTGAAAGACTCATAATACTAACGAGAAGAATAGTTATTGTATGCATAAACCCTAAAGAAACTTTGACTTTGCAAATGAAAATTTTAGCACAAAAGAATAAAAACTAGGGTTAGTGGAGCAACAGTTACTTGAAAGATTGAAGGCTAGGCTTGGGATGGAGAATGACCTTTGAAATGGCTGCTAATTTTTAGGTGGAAACCCTGCAAAGATTTGACAACTTGCAAAACCTATGTAATTGTTGAAAATCCACTTCCACACAATTGGGGCTGTGAGGTCCGATGGTAGGTCATGTAAGAGTTGGTATATAATACTCTACACCATGCAAGATTTGGCTAAAGATTATAGCCACTCAAGATTGAGGAACTTCATAAAAGCACAAGAGAGATCAGATATGAAAGAATAATGCTATTCTATCAAAAGATGCAAATGAAAGCAATTTTTCTATCAATTATATCAATCAATATGATTTACACATGAGACCACTTGGTTATATAGCCAAGGTGAGACATAGGATTAAATAGGATTATGACAAGTGTCTTAATCCTATGACACGAGACAACTTATCATAACTACCTAGGACACGTGTTAAAATTCAAAAGATAAGATAAGATCTTATAACAACTAACACCTTCTAGAAAGATTCCCTCCTAGGACCTAAGTAGACTTAACATGTAAATAGGATCTAGTAATGAGTAGAGAGATAAAACACCTATTTACACCAACAGGTTAGTGACTACAAAGAGAGGAGAAAACCCCATGAGGGATATGTGCATATAGACTTTTGGGGTCCACTTGTAAGTTTGTAATTTGTGTAGACTTGCCCGTGAAGTCTAAATCCTTGACACTTGTTGGCTTGTAGATTTTTCGGGCGAGGATGTATCCTTGCAATGTAATAATTACAAATAAGTATGGAAATCTTGAATCCACAACGTAGTCATGACATACAGGCTTTTGGAGTCAAATGGTAGGTTTGTAATACTTACAAAGATGCAAGTGAAGTTTAAAACTTAGAAGATAATAAAGACCTTGAGATTTGGTGTTTTGGGTGTGACAATGTAAAAGGTTACAAAGTGACATGAGAACCTTGAAACTTTGGAAAGGACTTTTGCATCTTTTCCTTAGAAATTATGACTTTTCATGAAACACAACTTTATGTAGGACCATTTACTTACTCATACACTCTAATTTTACCACTTTTGAAACCAATTGAACACATCAAAGATATGAACTACAAATTTGGATATGACAACTCAAAGACTGTAAATGCAAGACTTATTGACTAACATGGAAGGAATGAAATTTGAAATTGAACCTTGAGAACTTTAGGACAATAGAAAGGCCATTGCAAAAACATTGACCATTCCCCGAAAGCAACAACTTGACAACTTTCCACGCTTTCTAGATGCTTTTGGCCACAAAACTTACCTTAATTTCAATAAGAATAGGAGAGATAACAAGGGAATGAAGGGCAAGATGATTCTAAGCTTCTAGGCTTCATTGGCATTTCAAGCCCTCATTTGATGTGGCGCAAGGTTCTAGACATGTCAGATATGAGCTAGCATAGGCCCATGATGAGGCAATGAGCTGCTAAAGAAAATTTGCATTTGCTTAATTTGGGGCTTTTAAAGACTCCACTCTATTAAAAAGACAAATCAAAGAGTGGTCAAAAAGCACGATACCCAGCAAGGGCTCCACTAAATGAGTATGGTATTTGGTAAAAAGGAAATAGAGCTATTTAGAAATCACAGCATGGTCAAGTTGCTTTATTATTCCTTCAATTCCACTATGTAAGTTGGACTAGGTGTGCCATCCCAAAGAGGTATTTTGGCAGCTGTGATTGGGGTCAAAAAGGCCAAATTTATTTCACATATAAAACCACACATTGCTCTTAAACATTGTTCTTTTTAGTGGGAGGTGAATTTTTTGTGTGATGCCACCTCAACCATATTATTGTCACCATTAAGTCTTAGGCAATTTATTTGCAAGCCATTGCTACAGAAGATCTTTTTCAATTGGATCATTTTAGGCATAAATGTTGACAATCCAAAAGGCTTTGTTGTTGATGTTGAAAAGGATCCACAAAGACCTATTGGATAAGTTACATCCATCTATAATAGTATGGGTTTGGCATTTGGTAGAAACAATCATTACTGCACCTCCATGTCCCTAATCATGATTACTGTTGAAACATACATTCCTTGGCAATATGACAAAACACACAACAAAGAGTAGAAAACTGATACCTTTGATCTCTTGAAGGAAAAGAATATCTAAAAAAGCAAGTCTTTCAAAATTCTCGCTCAATGAACTTGTAGTGTGGATTCGCCAAACCCTTGATAATCCATGAGAAACAATTCATGAAAAACGTGAGTCTAAGGACATTTTGTTTAGAACCCAATCAATGTAAAACAAAATAAGTGTTTTGCAAAACCGGCTTTGGTTCTCTAGAGAGTACTTTTCGAACTTCATATGCCATTTTTTAGAATCAAATTGCCCTTTTACTAACCAAGGAGGGTTTGATGAGTTCCTGTTACACTTTAGTGGAGAAGATGTTTGATGAAACAAAACATAACTTAAATTTTAAGAAGATAAAACAGTGACAAGGAGTGGTGTTCAAGAGTAGCAATGCTTACTAGCCTACTTGGAAGGCTAAATAGAAGGTTGAGAGAGTCTAGCTGCAATGCAACCACTTGCTTTGCTTTATCATTGGCAATGTGTTGAGCGTGTGTTGTGTATGTTGAGGGTTTAGTAGCTACATCATTGTTATGTCCCATGTTATTAGTGCCAATTTGAGACCCCCAATTGGATCCACTACAATCAACCACTTGCTTTGCTTTATCATTGGCATTGTGTTTAGCGTGTGTTGTGTATGTTGAGGGTTTAGTAGCTACACCATTGTTATGTCCCATGTTATTAGTGCCAATTTGAGACCCCCAATTTGATCCACTACAATCATATTTACATTTTCCAACATTGTTTCAACCTTCCCCACTCTTGGCTTTAGGCAATTCATTCACTAGTTTAGAGTCTAGTTTGATCTTGTGGTGGTTAAAGGACTTTCTCTAATTTTTTGCTCAAAGGATTGGCATCTAAAACAAGTGTC
Source organism: Sequoia sempervirens (assembly GCA_007258455.2). Taxonomy (NCBI): domain Eukaryota; kingdom Viridiplantae; phylum Streptophyta; class Pinopsida; order Cupressales; family Cupressaceae; genus Sequoia; species Sequoia sempervirens. The sequence continues at coordinate 4,238 of VDFB02385108.1, read as the reverse complement.
TAGCAAATTGATAAACAGGAGTCTTTGAACATTGCACATTATAGAGTAAAAGTTGTCCTTTGAACATTGCACATTGCAAAGTAAAAGTTGTGCTTTGAACATTGCACGTTATAGAGTAAAAGTTGTCTACTTTTGACATAAACCATCCTCACAAGAGAGGAGTCAATATGGCCCATAAATGATTCTTGAGGCAAAGGTAGGCGAGGAAATTCAACTCATGTTGGCACCTTAAGGTCCTGGTGGTTGGATACAACAAATCCCTAGTCGAGGGGGAGTAGATTAATAATGAGCTACGAACATGGCAAAGGCCATGTCTATGAATAGTATTTGCATGGTTTGTTTTCGCAAAGTAGAAGATAAAAAGCCCTTGGTTAAGTTCTGGATTGTACCCAATTTAACATTATGAGTGACCCAAGTGCTATTCACCTAGCTCTTATTTTCGGCGAGATGCTTCTCAAAAGACCCCCTATGAGAGTGAACTATCCTAGCTTGTTGCAAAAATGATCAAAATTCAAAATTGGAAGAACAAATTCTGGCGGAGTTTTAAAAACCATACTCGTGAAATACCTTTGGAACAAATTTTCCAGGTTTCTTCATAGTTGGCGCCATGAGTCGCTCCAACACCAATCACTCCAACATTAACAATTGAAGTGATAGGTTCGGGTGCCACTTAAATAAAACTAATTTGGAACTTATCTCTCCAACAAACCTTCTTTTTATGCATACTAATCTTCACACAAATATACTTGGAATCCCAAATACTATTTTTCAACCGAAGACAATTCCCAACACGAGCAAATGATCACAACTACATTCTGAGTATAATGTGCTGGTTTATCCCCTTTAGAATTTTGAATATTACCTTTATGTAAAGTAATGTCAGGATCCCAAACTAACAGCAATGAAGAACCATTTCTCAGACGGAGAACTGCTCTCACATGAATCCTTTGATTTGCTCGTTCCATCTGAATTGACGCGTCTTGAAACTCCAAGAAGTAATCAACCAACTTTGTTCGTTGAAGAAATTGAATCCAAAATCTTGTGTCATGATTTGCCGGAAAGATTCCATGAATCCTTCATCAAATACAATTCTGAAATCAATCACCCTAAGAGATGATGAAGATGTACTAAAATCTGACAAGAGCCTCACAAGCATCCTCATCAAATACTGAATAAAACGTTCATCAACATGCCAATCATCTCTTTGTTGATGAACAATAAAAATGTCTTCATTTCTTTGTGATCCAAGAGTTACCATTTCTTGTTGAATGGCTGCACTAGGAGCAGTAGTAGATTCAACTTCATGCAACTCACGTATCAACTCTCCAATGCTGGAAGACAAACTCAAATTTCCTCCTTCAATAATCTTTTAAGCAATTCCTTCATCATTTTCAAAAAGAGGATTTACATAAACCTTACTAGCACCTTCTCCATACAAGAGATTGTCAAAAGCTTGAAAAACTTGTTGATGAGAATTTGAATGCTTTGGTTTCTCAGGACAACATTCCAAATCATATGTTTCTTGTATGAGATCAAGCTCATCAAGAATTCTGTGAAGCTCGTCTGCTCTTCTTTTGTTTTCTTGCTCTCATGAATATTGAACAGCAGAAATCTGATTCTCTGCTTCAATTAAAGTTTCATGCACTTTTTGCAACTTGGCTTTGGTAAGTTCGTTCCACTCCAATGCCTTGTTAGCAATTTTGGCCACTTTGTCTTTGTCACGAATGATGTGCAAAAGCCTAGATTTAATTTCCTCCAAGGAAAACTTAATGGACTTCATATCATCAATTAAAGTGCAACATACAACTTCTCCCCTAGGCACATTATAAATCAATTGTTCTACATGCCTATGAATTCTATCAAGTCTTGACAAAATTTGAATTCCATTTTCAGCAATCTGTGAACTTGAGCTGCATTCTTCATATGCTGGCTAAGATGGAGTAGTACAACTTTGATGGATAAAGATTTCAAAAATAGTTTGAGCTGTACTCCTCAACTTGTCTCACATGTGATGAACACTCTTCATCATTCCATCCACAGTGCCTTCCAATTCCTTAGATTTTTGCCTTAGCTTGATTTTAGGTGAAGAGAAATCTGCCTTATAACTACTAGAAGCTTCTCCTTCCATGTTGTCTTTTACACATGATTATAGGGAGTCGGTCAAATCAACTTTTTAGTGGGAAGAGACTTCAGCTTCCTCTTTCTCCTTCTCCTCAACTTGATTTTCAAACCAGCATTCTCCCAAATTGTGAAGAAGCAACTCGTTGGTTGAACACATGCCTTCTACTAATCGAACTTCTCCTTCATCTGGATCTGCAATTATAACCTCTTCATGCATCTCTATGTCAACTCTTATTTCCAAAGGTTCTTCCTTTGAATCTTCAACTTGAAACTTCTTAACACAAGTCGACGCATTGTTCTCCTTTGTAGGAAACTTGGGTACCTCACTTGTCTTCAAAGCTTCCACCGTCACATTACATTCTTCTATAGAATGCTTGGATGAATGCAAATCCGTAGATACCCCTTGAACCTTTGCAATGAATTCAAAGGGGTTCCAACTTTCCTCCTCAGCTTCAAAAATCTCCTCTTTATATTCAATAGTCTTCTTCAAAAATGGTTTCAACTTTTCTTCACATTGATTGAAAATTTCTTTGACTAGCAAATCAGCAGTGGGAGAAATCTGCTCTTCATGATCATAAGCATTCTTAAGAAAAAAATTGGACACTTTTGGGAATATTATCAATTGCTTTAATGGTTTTAATTAGAACGTTCTTAACAATTGCAAACACCCCCTCTTCCTGCTCACTCCAAGTCGAAGTGAAGAGCTAATCAAACAAATGGTAAATCTGATTTTCCATCTCCAATTCTATCAAAAGGATGCAAGTTCTTACTTCTGAAAATGTTTTTAAAACAACAGCTCTTCTTGAAAACAATCCACTCCCAGTTTCATCCAAATCTTTGAAACTCTCCACTATCATATTGTTGGCGTTTAAATTAGCACCTCTGGAGTGCTGATTATAAACGTTCAGCTATTTCAAATGTTTTGCAACACTTCTTCGTTATTTAAAGAGGAGAAGTCCCTCTCTGCTGGGAGCAATGCATAGGGAAGGGAAATGTTTAACTAAGTTCCTATCTTTTTATGCTTCAGCGGCAGGACACAAGGGCTGATTCAGAAAGGTTACTACAGGTGCTAAATCAAGTTGCATCTCCTCAGATGATGATTGCTTTACTTGTCTCAAACATTGTTCTATCAAATGAATAATGTTCTCTTCATTTTCCCTTAATTGAAATTCTTTGTCAAGTCTTTTTCCAGCCATATAGAGAGTCTTTGCCAACTTCATCTCTTCTTCATTAGCCATGCCTAACTGCCAACTTCTGGATACCACAATGAGCTAAACTAGAATCTGTTCTGAATTTCAGTGTAGTACTAGAGATCTCTGTCACTCATCTGCCTAAACATGAAGCACTGATCAACAGGATGGCAGGATCTTCCACCATCGAAACCACCACTGGAGAATTTGGGGTCTTACGTGAGCCTGGCGGACAGGTGGCCGCTGGGACACACCCAGTTGCGCACGGGACATTACAACCCACCATGCATCCTAGGAATTTCTTGTGCTTCACCCTTGTGAGCATCACCCAAATGTAATGAATGCTAAGTGGACCATTCATGGTCATTTGAGATGGGTTCTTGTGAACTATTTGTGAAATATGAATTAATGAAGATTGACTTAAAATTGTATAGTTGAATCTTGATAAATCATTATATAATTTGATACACAATGAAAACACCACTTTTATGAAAAGGTCCTATAACACACGATTGCTAAAGGCTCTTAATGGCATAAAGTAGGCTCCTAGGGCATGGTACTTGAAGATTATTAAAATAATATTCTTTATTTATTTATTAATGCTCAACTATTTAAAATATTGTAAAGTATCTAGATAAGATCGTCTCTGTTGTCTGAGATCTTATCTAAAGTTTCTTTTAGAAACTTTCTGCTTTTTGTTGAGATAAGATTGTGTTCGATCTTATCCTTGTACATTTTGTAATCTATTTATTGAGCACTTTGCTCTCGTAAATAATATCGAATATTTTACCAATTACCTGTGTAATATGGTATCAGAGCCAAGATTGCTCAAAATTAAATTTTTAATTCATAAAAATCTTTTTGAAGATTTTTTCAGCTATTGAATTAAAAATTTGATGAATCTTGCTGAAAATATTTTTGAAGATT